>LPNX010414547.1:339365-391865 GCA_001517045.1 Pseudotsuga menziesii | reverse complement strand
ATGATGATGAGGAGGATGAGGGTGATGATGATGATGATGATGATGATGACCATGATGATGATGATGAGGATGAGGGTGATGATGATGATGATGAGGATGAGGATGAGGATGATGATGGTGATGATTATGATGATGATGATGAGGATGGTGGTGGTGATGATGATGATGATGATGATGATGATGGTGACGATGAGGATGATGATGGTGATGATGATGATGATGATGACGACAACGACGATGATGACGATGACGATCAACAATGATGATGATTATGATGAGGAGGAGGAGGGTGAGGATTATGATGACGACGATGATGATGATGACGATGATGAGGATGAGGATGATGATGATAATGATGATGATGATGATGATGATGATGAACAATGGTGGTGATGATGATGAGGATGAGGATGATGACTATGATGAGCATGATGATGACTTTGAAACTTTGGCTCTATAGATGGAAGATGATAAATATTGTTAAGATATATATGCCATTTGATTGAATTTTGACCATCCATCCTTAATCAAAGATTAAAAGAACCGGACATCCTTAATCAAGGATTAAAAGAACACGATGACAATTAAAAGAACACGATAACTATAACAATGTTGATTAAATTCACCTATCGCCTATCGACGAATCATCACTAGAGTTTTGCAATGAGAGCGTGCATTGATCCATCAGCACTCGTTCTGGATTTTTACATCCAAAAGAGCTACCAAACAAGCATTCTTCCAGCTTTATAACGTCCTTTGAGTGCTGACATAAATCAATCTTCAACCTCTCTATGAATGTTGCAAATTTTCCCTTGAAGCTGATTAGATCTAAGGATGAGAGGAATTAATGTTTTCTTGGAAGCACATCCCATGGCTTCATTCACCACCCTATTTTCTTAGATCCACAGCCCATGGATTCATTCACCGCTAAAAAGAGGAATTATTTGTGTCCATCATAGTGTTGTCTAAATGGTATTATAATGGAATAAGGATGACGTTACTCTTTTTTACTCTCATACCATATTAGTTAAGCAAAAATGCATATGTGTTATAATGCATATGCATTATAACGCATATGCGTTATAACGCATATGCATTTTTGCTTAACTAATATGGTATGAGAGTAAAAAAGAGTAATGTCATCCTTATTCCATTATAATACCATTATGCGATATGACTAAGTTATAATGCATATATGTTATAATGCATATGCGTTATTTTAAAATTAAAAAAATCAGCGGGAATCAGGTTTGGCATTATGTTCGGAAATAGCTTCGGACTACCGAACCTATTGGCTATGACAAATAAACCAGGGCTATTGCTTGTCTTTTAGAACTCTATCAATATGCTAAGTTTAGATGGCGTGTTTTGCTATGACATACACAATATTTTTTTATGAAAATCTACAATATTGCAGAGTACGATCTTACGATTCTGAATATGTAATTTTTTCCTTCAAAACTATGTTTTATTTATTTATAATTATTTTTTTCAAATGACATATGCCAGTTTTCAAAAATAGATACATCGATTGTTTTTTATATAACTTTTGATTTCCATCACCATTTCCCAAGAAAACTATATGGTGCACTAGACGAGATCAGGATCTATGATCTTATACTTAGAAATCAAGGATTTCATTAATTTTTTTCCCCTAAAGTATTGCACCCGCACATAACATTTTAATTTCATGCTTTTGTGACTTCAATAATTAATAATAAAAAAATAATTCATGAAAAATTCTGAATAAATAGTGTTGCACTAGGTCCATATCTCCTTTATATGTTTGCAAGATTTTATCCCAAATTGACATCATTTACCTCATATATTGTTGCACCCACAAAAACATATATGTTAAGATGTGCTAAAAATTTGAAAACCCAATTTCACAAAAACTAATTTTATAATCATTTACGCACATTTTTTCTGCATAAATGATATATATTATGAAGGTTGATTCAATTACCTATATTTTATCTTTATAATTCATCTTCAAATAAGTTAGAAAAGTACCCCTAATTGTCACCTAAAGTCAGAGTTTCCCATTTTTTCCAGTATTATGTGGCATCTAAAGTGTCTTTAAAGGAGTCCATGATTGTGCATCAGCCCTAAATTATTTCTAAAAATTCTCCTTTGCCACACAGAAGGTCTCCAAACTCGAATATGAACCAAATAATCATTGGAAGGGACAAGTGTTGACCTTATACATAATGCTTCGAAGGTTAAACATTCCACAAAAAAAATGAGAGGTCATCCTCCAATAGAAAACAAGTGTACAAAGGTGAATTGACCCTTTCTAGGGCTATTGTTCATACCCATAATTATAGTTCAAGGGTTGTATTAATTGCCCAAAATTAAAAGAGGCCTTCTTGCAGCTCAAAATTTCCCTTTGGCACACAGTTTTAACCCCAAATTTTACCTAGATTTATTTTTTAGGTTCTGCCACTCCTTGTTTTATGATGAGAAGTACTCAGACTTAATAAGGTTGTTTCCCATCAACATATTTTACCCATAGACTTGAAAAATACTTCAAATTAACCACTCTTAAGGGTTGAATATTACCTAGGTTTGCTTGATTTAATTCAAATTCTAGTTTTAATTGCTGCAGAAAACTCTGTTAGAAACAACAATTATGAACACCTTACACACATATCATCACCCATACCTCTCATGTTGCATCAATTCTCCAAATTCTAACTTTCTCTTTAACTTCGACAATTTATTATGATCACTAATACAGAAGAAAAATAGAAATTGAGAATTGTTCCACATGAATCCAAGTAACATGTACACTTTATGAATTCTATAAGAAATGCTTCAACAATAATTTAGTAAGCATGCATTGTCAAGTTTCTTGAATTCATTTGCTTCAGTTGTTAATTCTACTATAATTTCCTCTTTATCCTTCTTGTTGCATGCCATGTTTGGAACCTAATGTGTTGAACCATGAACATTACCTTTTGCTGTGAATTTCAACAAGCTTGGATATATTATAGGGTATCATTTCAATAAGATGAAGAATTGGATATATATTATAGGGTATCATTTCGAAAAGATGAAGAATCACCAGATATAACACTTTTTCCATTTCTCAAAGTGTAATAAATGCATCTCAAAATTATTTTCTTGTTGAAAGAGACATTATGAAACCACATCTGGTTTATTACCAAATCCAACTTAATTCAAATTCGAGGAAGATCCACAAGATAAAAACTTCAACTACCCAAATTTAGAGATCATTTATTTCAAACAACTTTATGTCTTGTCTATATTTTTGTTAGTCCCTATTCAAAGCCACATAAATACTATGCTCGGGGTTGTCTTTTAGCATTCAAAAATTTAGAGTTATTCAACTTTCATTCACATATGATCACCTTGTTTTTATATGCTGTCACTGTTAAGTTTAATCTAAGATATGGTTGATCTTCTACTGTCACTATCACGGAGGTGGTATTTCTTGAGTTTTGTTAGATACTCAAATTTTAGAGTACATTCTTCTTCTATATGATTGTTTTTTTTAATAGTTAGGCCTTCAACCAAAGGAGTGCTAAAATATCAGACCTTAAAAAGTGTGCAAGAGAGACAGTCCATAGATCTAACTTAATCTCCTTGGAAAATGTGCCAGACATTGTCCTTAAAGCTTCTCTAAAGTTAGATCAATTAGTCTTGTAACAATTATGTCCACAATTGTCTTCTAGGTTTATAGTTGATTTGTCACAAGATGATTCTCAAGAGTGAACAAATTGCTATTTTTCAAATCCTTCTCTCACTTCATGATCATCTGCATCTGCTAAAGGTGGAGTATTAATTTACAACGAGGTTGGGAAACTCAAGGGGCTATCATTATTGCTTATCTTTCTTGGAAAAGTAGTTTGATCTTCTTCATTTTTAGAGTTATTGTATATGCTTGTCAGCCGTGGCTTCAAAAGGAAATAATATTTTTCTACAACTTTACAAATCTTCGACTGAGATTGGATTCACCAAGAGTGGCACGAACTTTCAATTCAAATTTTCTCTTGAATTCTTTCACATAAGCATGGATAATCCCTTTGTAAGTACTGTAGCTTTTGGATATCGAATATGTGGCTATGAGATCAGATCTTTGTAAGTAGTCGTATCCTTGCTTACAATTTTTTCTATATGGCAATATCTTGTAGCTTAGGTATGCCACATACGTGGCGCTTTGGAAATACAAGGCTAAGCAGAAATACAACAAAATACATTTCTAATCACTTGGATACCATTATTTCCCAAAAGATGTTATCGATTACATCGACACCCATATCAATATAAATTATAAACAAAGAGGTTGTAGAGCCCATTATGAGAATAGAGGGAATACAAATGAACCAGGTATCTGTGTAGGAGTAAAAGAACTCATAACACCATAAAATGTCTAAATAATCTTTCAACCAGCCACCCCTTGGAATACTTGTACCTGTGTAGGCCTATTTTGTGACATAACATTACTTATTGTTTAGTTTGACATTAGGTTGAGCCACACCATTACTTTACTTTACTTATTCTTTTGGGAGAATCATTTATTTTTGGTTTCGTGGAAATGAAAATTTGGTAAATTTTGTATTCATAAACTGGTGTCTAGTGAATTTGATTCTATGTGTTAGGATGAATTCCATGGAAAATAATTCCGCCTCCTTTGATTTATCAATTGATAAAAGGAAACAATGTTTAGTACAGGGGTTGCATTTGTTTTTATAAAGGTGGTCTCGGGTTCAAGTGAGGATATCTCAATTGTATTATCAAAATATTTTGAATTAAATTTTTTAGGACTTAACATTCTATTTTTAGGGAAAATATTTGACATGAGGTATTGCTCTAAACTCAATTTATAGACAACAACTCTAAATAATAATAGATATTTATATTACGGATTAAAGTATGGTAAAAAAAATACTAGGGATGTACCTCCATTGGCCACTACTAGGGGATTCTAGGGCCTCACACTAGGGGGGGAGCAAGAAATCTACAAGTTTTTCTGTGGACATCCCCTTCACTTCGAAGATGTTTATTCTTGTTAAAGGGACGTATGGGGGAAGTTCGCAACATCTTCATTGATGCCAAGGTTTCTTCACTGAATTTGTTTTGGGGGACATTTCTTTCAAGTTCCATTGAGATGTTTCTTGCAATTTGGCTAGGATCAATTCTTTTGTCAACGGATTTATAATTTGTAGTGAACTGGCTTGCTTATTGAGGGGCTCTTGCAATGAATTTGTATTAGGGTTACATGTTACATTTTCCTATTGTTGCACCAAGGATGCATCATGCATCCCTCCCTGGTATTAATATATGTTTCATGTGGAATTGTTCAATAAATATGATCATCAATCATTGTTTATGTTTATTATCTATTATATTTAACAATTTCATTCTTTTAGGGTTTTATGTATTTAACTCTGTATTCAACTCTAGAATATTACTTCAAAATTTAGAGATTTTAGTTTTTAGATTGAAATTTCATCTGTATTATAGTATTTGGAGAGTTTCACCTGTATACAAAACATGTTTCTATCTAGCCTTATAGAGGGTATGTTTTTTTATGTGAGGGTTCTTCAGCTCCTTGATAATATTTATAAAATTTGTCCTCGCCTGACTATCTTAGCATCTTATAGTGTCTGGTGTTCTTAGATAAACCTAAAAGTGTTGCAATTATTCTTAAAAACTTATTGGAGTCTCAGGATAAGGGATTTTTCAAGAAGTGAAATTATTTCAGCAATTTTACAAATGGTGTAGCTTTTGTTTAGATATCACTTATCTAGACTGTATTTTTGTGGGATGGGGCTTTGATGGTTTTTCAAGTAGATTTTGATTTGTTTTAGAACGAGTATCAGGATTTTCTTTTAAAAGTTAGAGATCAACTACCAGAGTCCAAAACTCAATCAACTAATTACCCAAGTTCCATTCAATCATCATTAGCAACACAAGTTGAATCTATTGGCCCAAGTGCCCTTGAAAATGCTAGCATTGCTTCTCCCAACACTTATGTTGCAATGGACACATCTGAGGATGTCGAAATGGAAGATGAAAGCATGATGGAGATTTTTTATGTTAGAAATGTGACAACCAACCTAACAAACATGAATGAAGCATCTTACACAGAAATATTAGCAAAGATAAAAATAATTATGTCCAGAGAAACACCCATACATTTGACTTTACAATTTTTGTACACTCATGATAGGTATGAAATGTTAGAGTTTCTCTTTACCAAATACAGTGGACTTGCATTGTCTAAAATTCTTGAAGTGATATTATAATGGCATCTTTATGATTCTCGTTTTACTTTTTTCCACTGTTTTCTATGCTCTTTGTGTCTTTCTTAGGATATCTCATTTAACAATTATTGCATTGCACTTGCTTACTTTATTTTGTTCAAATATGAAGGTTGCACATTAGTAAGAAAATTAAATGATTTAGATGATGCTAGTTAACTAAGGTGTGTTACTCAAGAAGCAAAAATAAATTTGGATCTCTTCTGAAACATGCCTTTGGAATTGATATGTATATAATAGAATAATATGAATAATTTGCAAGACATCATGTTATACTATTTTTTATTTGTTGATTCCATGACTTCCCAAGTCTAATGTTCTCCTTTTCTTTATTATGCATTGTCATTGCAATGTCTAAGATTCTGACCCCATCTTAGACTATTATTCTATTTCGACAAAAAATAGAGACCAATACTTTTACTGGGTGGGTGCCTCCAATATTGTTGCCAATTACAAACTTCAAGTAAGTATATGATAACTTGTGCAAATTTCAATGAAGTTTGATCACTTATATTGTTATGCATATTGTTCATTCTCATTACTCGACTGTGGATAATATGGACACATGGGTTCTTAAATTTCATCATCCCCATCTTGGTAGGTATGGTGGCAACCGGTTTGACAAATATCACGCTCCTCCACAACTTCCTTTTACTTCCCCTACCGATTCTCCATCATCCACAAGAATCCATAAGCATAAATCATCAACATGAAAGGGATCCCATAGTCAAATTAAAAGAATATTTAATAAGTGGTAGGACTGCTTCTATTGTAGTAGCAGGGTTCTCAACTATTTTTGCAACTGTGCTTGTTATTATTTTATTTGTAAAAAGGAAACCTTAAGGGAATTTAGGTGTGGAAAAAAATACGAAGGGAGGGAAAATTTCTAAAAGCAAGGAGAATATATTATATAAATACGTGGAGAAGGAAATCAAATCTGTCTTCTAGTGGTGGACCACCTACTCCAGTTAATAAATGTAAGTAGTCTTCTTTATATTTTAATTTATACAAATTAAAGGTACGTTAAAAGCATGCATCTATTTCAAAACATTATTGGGTGAAAGTACTTTGGAATGTAAATTGGAATGAGAGATGATAGATTTGTCATAGTTATTTAATCTTCTATATGAAATTCAACTTCATTTTCCTTGGGCATATTTACTATTAAAGGGAATTAGAAACAAATTAACCTAACACTTGTTTTTTATTAACTAAGTTTTTCTTGATGTTGAGTTGTTTTTATAATATAACAACATTTCATAATGAAAACAAGGAAGAAGAATACAATAATGGATTGAAAAAAATGAATATAAAGCCTTCTTCTATTGAAAAGTTCAAAGAACCAATTAATTTTCCTCTAGAAAATCCAACCTAGAAACCTCTAGTGAACCCCCTCAAAGCTCCAATAGCTGCAACTTCCTACATTGTTACAAAATATTTGTGGCATTATACAAATAACTTTGGACATGAAAATCTGATTCGATAAGGATCCAATAGGGAAAATCTTCCTAATGGAAAGGTAGGCCTCATTTAGTTACATTTGCAGTCATTTTTTAAGTAATGTACTGTTTCGTCTCAAACATTTTGAACATATTGTGATGAAAAATTTTAAACTTTCATTTGTTAATAACTAAGTTGCATGGAAACATATATGGATTGGCTAGCTTTCTTAAAATGTCAATATTTGGATACAGGAAAAAGAGTCACACACATATATGTATGTATGCATATGTACAAAAAAAACATGAACTAGAAATAGAAAAATTCTAGATCTCCAAATATATTTTTCTTCAAATTTCTCTCACAAACTAAAAAATGTAGACCATTATAGAAGGAAGGAGATTGAAAAACACTTTGCCATATAATTGTTACACCATATATTGTAATTTTGGATAGAGCAATGATAATATCATTTAGTTGATATATTAGCCTCTTCTATTTGCTGTTAGTGAATAATATTGTATGGGGTTACTATTTGAATAGACTATGAATAGGATCATACTCGTAGTTTTGCACTATTCTTCAATTTTGTGTGAGAGTTGTGAGAATTTGCATTTTGGGTGCCTTGCACTAAGTAAAACTAGAGAGGTTTACATATTATCAATGCAGCGGGAACAAATATTGTGATCAATATTTGAAACTAATGGAATCTAAATGATGTAAATAATAATACCATATTAAGTAGATTTTTCTCTGAGGTATTTAACCTAAATGATAGCTAAAACTTAAAACACCAATCAAAATAACAACATAGAGTACATTGACCTACAAACTCATACATCTATCTGTATTATGATGAATACTCTCTAAGATATGTGTAGCATTTATTATACAATCTGGGATAAAGGATTCCATGTTTGAAAACATTTTTTCTGTAGAATTATCAACTCCCATCTTAAATGTTTCCCTCGATGATTCATATCCATCCAGTGAAATAGATTTTTTTGTTCTAAATTAGTCTCCATGGGAACATGTACCTTAGAACTAGTAGAATGCAACAAGGAGTGACACTTCAATGCCATATCCAAGTTTTGTAATAGTATTTAAAATTTCAATCAATACATCCACTACTAGACTCCACAATGAAGCAACATGTTGCATCACCTCATTCGAAGAAGATGATAAGGACCCAGGAGTGTTATCTTCCAAAGCTAGTAAGTAGCTTTTTGATGTAAAAGATTTCACAAAACATGTTAGCACACCATGATCATTAATAGCTTGAATACTAAGGTTATTATGGCACAAAGTATCCAAGAAATTTGGTATACAAGCTATTGCATTTGCATAAGGACACCAACCATGATAGCATCCAAAACAACTTAGGTAGACCAACAAATTCTAGAACATACTAGAAACTTGGATTTTTGTGAATAAGATCACTCATGACTATAGTTGGAAGTGAAAAGACCCCACCACCAACGTATTTTGATATTTTGAATATAGTGCACAAGAAAAATGGAAAAGCATTCTCTTCATATCCATATAGTCATGCAATATTTCCAGAAGCATATAGGTTGAACCAAATCCTTTATAAAAAGTATTCTATGATAAGGAACCAATGTGTCATATTAAACTATATTTGTTTCCTCTAACCCAACAACATTGATCTAAGGAGACTTACCCCTTAAACATGAATGTGATTCTCCACTCTTCTTCCTTACTCCCTCCTTGAAATGGATGACTTCATGATTCAATTGTGCTATGGTGATATCCAAGCCTCTTACATATCTATAATAGGTTTCAACGGTATCACTAAAGTCCATAAAATCTTCAAACATGCACAACATATGTTACCCTTCGAATCTAGGTCGGGGTGCTCAAACTGTAGCCACTTAACAAACCCAAAACTCCATTCATATTTTGGCTTGATTTTGTATGAAGCGATTTATTGCAATGCTTAAAGGATTTTGTGATATCTTCATCTATTAAACCACATTTGTTGAGAATAAATTCTATGGAAATACCCCAAAGTGGATGGAATGGATGGGAGTGATTTTTGGGTGCATATATTAACCAATTTTATGTGGGTTTTGCTAATAACAGAAGTTGACCAGTTATGACTGTTTATGAGTTGTTTCCATATCTTAAATTGAATAGATGTTATTAGTACAATATAAAATGACTTGAGAAGAAAAAACAATGAAGAAATTTGAAAAATATGTAGTTTACTTGGAGGCAACAAAGGAACCAATCAGTGAACCCCTGCATATCAAAGCCACAAAAGAGTTTCCATGGATTAAAGGCCACAATATTGAGTGCCAGGATTAAATAGGGCTTAATGAGGGATTAGAGACCTATTGCTGTAAAGCTGAAAATATATGGGAATGTAGTTTAAAACCTCGAAAATTCTATGAAAGAAGCAAAACGAATTTTTTTTGGGAAAGATAAAATAAAGACATATAAACTTCTATGAAAAAAGGGACATTGGAAGCATATTTTAATTTCCATGCTCCGATCATACCTGATGATTTCAAAGAGGCTACAAGATTACACGACACGGCATAAAAATATTACACTCGAAATTAAATAAATGCAGTCCACGAGTTGTTGGGTGGAAAGCTCTCTTTCTTTCTTCAAAACTAGCATGAATGGCTCTTGAGTAATCTTTTAACTATAATATTTTGTATGGAAAGTATTCATTTCTTGGGCCCATTGCTGAAGGGGTTTTCCTCGCTATAAGGACCTATGTAATTCACTTATGTTTTCCTAAGTTAATGTCTTTTATGGCTTGTTCATGTGCCCATTTGAAAATGATTTTATACTAATTGTATTACCTGCCACATTTTTAGTGGGAATTTCAAACCCAATGCCGTGCAGTGACCTATATATAGACGTGATGTTTCTTTGAACATAAATGGTAATCACCTTCCCTCCTAGTTAGTTGTTAAGAGAGAAAGGCTCCATATTTTCTTAAGAACGAGGCGTGGGCATGCCAGATGGTGACGATTTAGGGATTGCTGTTGGTTCCAATATGGATTGGAGTACATATCTTTGAAATGACAATGAATTAGTGGCTCTAACCTTGGCACATTTGTGGAAGGATTCTATCTAGTCTACGTTTTTTTCTTAACACAAACCAAGAAAAATATATTAAGAAAAAAAGGTTGTGCACAACCATTCATTACAAAACCAGAGAAACTTGATGTCTATCAAGGCCTAAAAAAAGAAGAAGGAGAAAACATAGTATGCTTTGTGATAGTAACCATAACATGGGAAGGGTATATTTTAAAACAGTGTTGGTTCAGCAAGATACAAAAAAACATTCATAGGTTGACTATAAAGGAAAACTCTACTTCTTCTTGCCTTTAGGACCACATTAGAGGAAATTTGAGGTCTAAAATGGGCCTTATAAGAAAATGCGCCAACAATAAATTTTGTGAGTTGGAATTCAAGAACCAATAGAATTTCAATAAAATGAGTCAACCATAATGGTTGAATTAACATATTAGTCATAAAGGAAAACTACCTTTTTTGTTCGTATTTTCGACATATCTCCCTATGTGTTTACTCAAATTTCAAGCAAGAGAGTTCGTTGGATGCAGAATTTAATTCCAAATCCAATGAGTGCCCACACTGCATACTTTTGAAGGACCTCGCTACCCCCAAAACAAGAAATACCTGAACAAATGTGATGATGATGCCATCATCACATTTTTTTAGGTATTTCTTGTCTTTGTGGTAGCGAGGTCCGTCAAAAGTATGCAGTGTGGGTACTTGTTGGATGCAGAATTAAATTATACATCCAACGAACTCTCCCGCTCAGAATTTGAGTAAAAATACAGGGAGATATGTCGAAAATACGAACAAAAAAAAGTAGTTTTTTTCATTATTCCTCCAAAATTAATAACTATTATTTTATTATTTTCCTTAGGAGGCCCATTTTAGACCTCAAATTTCCTCAAATGTGAGTTGGTTGCTTCTTCCATGGGAGGAGCACCTTCTTTTCGAAAATATCTTGACAAAGACTGTAGTGGGACATTTTGGGCATTTTCAACACTTCATCCTTGAGAATTGACATTGTTCCCATAAGCTCCTTTAGGTCACGTTCATGGTCATCAGTTCTGGAATCGTGGTATCCAATTTGGTTGGTGATGTATGGTATATCTGAATCCATCTCCCTATTATCCTTCACACCTACTCCAACAACCTCGAAAACCCTGTGCAAGTGTAGCTTTATGTCTTCCAGACCAAACTTTAAACTAGAGGAACCAACGTCCCCGTACTCCTTTTCCATTGTTCCAATAGAACCAGCTTGAGTGCAATGCGAGAGACCTTCAAATAGACCCTGCATATGCTCAATACCATCTTCTTCTTGGTCCTCATGCGGGATTGCATACAGTGAATGGAGAACACAACTATTATCACAATAAAACCCTCCCATATCGCTTGTGCAAACAAGATCGTTGAGACCCTCGATTACTGTTGAAATAAAATCCCATTTACTCCTAGTCGGAGGGAGGTACTTACAATTTCCAGAAGGAGAGCCACACATCTCAAAGGGCAGCGGGGCGTCAACTAGAAGTTTCGAACATGAGGAATGCAATGTCCCCAAAAATTGAAAATAAAAAAAAATTATAGGCCAGTAGAAAACTACCTAAGAGGATCATTAATACTTCTGTGGAATTATATGTGCTACTTAACTTTTGATCTCTTCAAAACTAATCATACTATCTTGTCAATATCCTATCCATTTAGTGATTATTAGTTTGCTTACTTCCTATGTCTTAATTCTGTTGTTTAAACTATTTGTACATTTAGTTATTACTGTCGCTGAGGTAATTGTTTGTATAGTTCATTGATTTACTTCTGCACCTCTGTACTCTATTTATTAAGTATAACTATCTTAACTTTATTGATGGGGATAAAGTGGTGGAGTGGCGGGACTAGTTCTCCCATGACAATCTGAGAGGTAAGATATTACTTGGTTACACAGAATTACTTAGTTCAATCGAACTAAGGCACCTTTCTCTTTTCCTTACACAGTTTATTACTTCCGATGGGATTGGATGTATAGTGTATTAACAGCCTTGGTCATCGATAACCTACTGCTAGTTATTTCGTTACCTATCAAACTAATTTTCCAACTTGGTAAGTGTCGTTATTTTCAATTTAGCCATTACGGATAAATTTCCTGTGTATTAATTATTCTCCATTATGGTTTTACTTTCGTCATTATTAGATGTCATTAATATCTTGTTGTGCTATGTATATTTTTACTATATGCTCTTTTAACATTTCCTATGTTCTTTTATTGGCAGGTTAATTAAAAGTTCAAGAGTAGACTTGAATTTGATTTAAAGTGAGAGATTTAAATGGCATACTTTGTATACCATGGTGCTTAAGCCTAAACACCTTAACATTTATGGTGCTAAACCCTAAGCTCTAACCTATCTGCTAAACCTCATCTACAATCCTAAGCAAGAGTATTAAAATTTTGACTAGCGCATCATATGACTAAGTATTATGATAATACTAGCATTGTGCAGACCTAGCCTTATGGTAACGTTGATGTTCAAATTTTGGGGCATTGATGTTTATATGGTATGAACCATACGATACAGGGTTTAAGCAATGATATGGAGGGTGGCATGAAACATTAATATGGAGCAAGTCGTGATTATGGAAGTGGGTTTATGGAAATGATAATGCATTCCAACCTGGTGCATTTAATGCTTGTGGAAAAATGTGACAGCCTTCCCATTAGACTTGGATCATGATGGATGCTTAATGCATTTGAAATTGGGTTTCGTTGTTTGTCTCTACGAAGAGGTATGGCCATGGCGGAAACCCACAACTTGTGAAGGTAAGCCTGCTCGAACTCATAGCCTGTACATTAGTTTGGTTTTTAGTTTGGAAGGGATGGCATACTTCTCATCCATGTTTGGTTGTTGACTTGCAGGTGCTGAAGGGGATAGAGGGAAACATGTCTAAAAACCAGTGGGCTCACTGCATTGCATTCATGGCCTCGGTAAGCCTACTCATCAAGCTTGTGATTGTCCTCCTTCGATCCTGTGGTAGGGCTACGTTTTGCATCGTTGTTTGGTTGGGGTTTAATACTGTAGCGAATTCTATTTCTCCTTCGGGCTTGAATACAGACTTAGTTTATTTTTAAAGGGGAGGTGTTTATGTCGTGACTTGATGTTTAGGCCATTCGGCTCTATGCAAGGTTTATTTTGGTTATGTAACTCGTTAGTTTTGGTTTTGGGCTTTTAAAAGCCATGGGTTGCACCATTGCAAGCAATGGCACCATATCCCATTGGCATCCTATGTAAAACCTTTCTCTCGACCTTCAATTGCGATTATGTATAGACATTTGGTAAAATCTGTGTAAATTGATATATGGTTTTGATATAATGCAATGTTTAAACTTGATATGTGATTCATGTGATTTTACTCCTACATTTTTATTGGGCTCTGTTTCTAAAAGAGTTGGGGTTTTTGAAATGGACAGAGGGATACCCTTGTCGGTTGCTCTATGCGAAAATGCTATTAATTAGCTTGGTTAAAAGAATGATTTCGATGCATTGATAGCATGGGGAAAAGGCCATGCGGTCAATGGCATGAGCCTTCCCACAATGCTGCAATAACTTTTATTTAAATTGTTTGTGGTAAATTTTTTCTATGTACTACAACATGTAGAGTATGAATTTGTAGACAGCATGGGTATGGGCCATGCCATCAATGGCATGTGCCTTTCCGTAGGCTACAATAGTGTAGTGTAGGGTTTAGATTGGTAGTGACTGTGTAAAGTAATTATAGTATTACTTGTCCGAGGCCGTGACTTATGTGAGTACTTGTGTGTTAGTGCTTTTCGTGGTAGGCAGGGTATGCAGACCCGTGATGGAATTTGTTATTCTTGATATAACTTGGACTCTATATTAATTCGTTTTAACGGCCAAGGCCATGCTGTAGCTGGAGTCCCATGACCTCTCTACTAGCATAGGCATTTTAATTAATTTGTAATTATCTTTAATGGTTTTAATATTAAACCACATCCCGCATATGAATTCATATTAGCATGGCCTGTGTGAGAATGATTATGGGGTTTAATTGTTGTAAGTATAAAAAATGGGTATGGGTTGTTTATTTATAACATTGCCTTGAGTCTTGAAATCCATGGGAATCGATGTCATGACCTCTGTTGGTAACAATGTAATGTATTTTGTTTATAGTACTGTTCTTATTGTGGATTTTAATTTTGTTTAAACAATGGCGTTGTAACTTGTGAGGATTGATGCCACGACCTTTGTTTATTAAATAGAACCTCTGTATGTTAATACAGAGTTATAAGAAATGTTACTTGAATAAGTTTTTAGATGGATTTATGTTGTGATAATGAATTATGCGAATTGGTTTATGGTTATGTAAAAACAATGGATATTATATGGATTTCTTTGTAAGATATAATGCATGTACTTATGGTATTTTTAATGTAGATTGTTTATATGCTTAAATACCTTGAAAGGTCTTGGATGGATTATTTAATTTTGGAAATGAATGCATAAATAGCTTTTTAAAGAGATTTATACGTGATAGTTTATATATATATATATATATATATATATATATATATATAGTTATTTATAAAAGAATAACTCTAGTTGGAAGTGATACCCTAGAGTATCTATATAGTATATATACTTCTTTTAAACTTACTCCTATGGTTAAATACTTCTATAATTTAAAACACATGTCTCTACTAACAAATGTAATATGTCAGTAGAGATAAAGTAATAAGTGTACATTTAAAAGTAGCAGATCTAGGTTTACCTAGTCTACAATATTAACTTCTGAATATGGAATAAATGCAGAACACAAATTGTAAAGACAGAAACTTATCTATAAACATCCTATGATAATCTTTCCAATCATATGAATAATCAAATGAAAATAAAGACCTTGGCAAAACCTAGGCAACACATTAATTACCTAGGGTTCAAAAAATATATAGAAGCTTGTACATAAAGCATCCTCCCTTTATCCTAGAAATAAACTTTGACATACTAAGAATTCATACCTGTAAATTATCTTCTTGAAGCTCCTTTAATGGCTGAACGTGCACACTTTTCAAATAACATGTATTATCAATTGAAGATAGATCTGACCTATGATTTTGATGACCAAATAACTTGGGAACTACCACGTTCCTCCCAACCATGATCCAGAACTGTTCCTGGTTCTACTCTGGATCCTCCCGAGCTAGAATCCAACATGCAAGTAGATTAGATCTTCTAAGGCAGGGTTTCCTATCTAGTATTCAAATTCTGAATCAGTCCTCTTTTTCTTTGCACGAGAGAATTCTCCAAGAAAACAGTTGAGAGAAAAAACAGGCAAAAATAATAATTCTCCAAGAGAAAAATTAGAACCCCTAAGCCTTTGCTTGGCTTGAGTCTTTATAGGCAGACTTTTCAGTCAAAGGGGCAATTAAATCAAGAAATCCTTGATTTCTTGATTTAACCCTTTTTAAATTTACTGGGGTAATTTTTAATTCTTAACCTAGGAACTTTTAACTACTTCCTAGTTAGTCTTTCATAGATATTTCCACTATTTATAAATCCTTTAATAATAAACAGTAATTGGTGGAGCTTCTCTTCTTCCTTTATTAAATTATATAATTAATCCTAATTAATTCTTTATACATACTATGTCTAAAGTACATACTATTAAAATACTTGTTAGCATCTGTCTTCAGGAATAATGCGTCATGATCCCTAGACTTAACGACACTTCTTTATGAAGGTCAACAAGAAAGATGGCTTAGGTCTACTAGGCTAGGAAACTCTAAACATCCTTGCATGTTGGATTTCCCTCGTATAACATGGTAGCTATTCAGTACTTTGATGAGAATACATAAATTTGAAATTTCATTTAATCACTTATAAATAATATTGATGATGATCAATATTTTTTTCGAGTCCTTTTCCCTCATAAATTGTTAAATTCCTTTTAGTAACCCCTATCGCTTACTAGAGCCCATACTCAACGCCTATAGCAGGGAGTTACAAACATAGTGCAATTCCATAGCTTTCGCTTAACACTAAATGCTAGGATGTACTTGTACGATACACCTAAGGATACAATGGCCAAAGATCCGATGCTCCAGAGCTTATGCTCAACATTAACATGGAATGCTTCAGAGCTTATGCCCAACATTTCCAATTATATTTTCATGTGTTCGAGAGCTTTATGCTCAACACAATTGTAAGTACTCATGTGCTCCAGAGCCTCTCGCTCAACACAAACATCTTACTCATCATGTGCTTTAGGGTCCACGCCCAACACAAACATTTCATAAACCTGTGCTTTAGGGTCCACGCCCAACACAAACATTTCATCAATCATGTGCTTTAGGGTCCATGCCCAACACAAACATATATATACATATATATCATAAAAAATTGGCTTACTTCCAATATACAAAATAAATCATCATGTTTATATGCAGTGGGGTCCTTGACCCAATATAAAATAAACCATCAATATAATTAGGATGATCAATAGGCCTATGCTATAAATGGTAGGTCCAAAATTTGAGACATTACAAGGAAAGCCTAAGGTCCATCAAATCATGATGGTTAAGGAACAATTTTAAAATACCTTGCTTGATTAGCATAAAAAATGTTACCTTGGGTGCTTCAAATTCCTTGGTTAGCTAGCTTGTGAGCTAGGCCATTGTTCTCCTAGAGTATATGAAAGAAGAAATCTTGAGATGGAGAATTGAGGAGGAAAATCCTATCATAATCATGGTAGCACCACCACCACCACCTTCAAATTCTGGGAATTAGAGTCATTCCAGTTTCATCTGCAGAGAGAGGAGG
The DNA here is from genome assembly GCA_001517045.1 of Pseudotsuga menziesii. Taxonomy (NCBI): domain Eukaryota; kingdom Viridiplantae; phylum Streptophyta; class Pinopsida; order Pinales; family Pinaceae; genus Pseudotsuga; species Pseudotsuga menziesii. The sequence goes on along the minus strand of LPNX010414547.1, from coordinate 374,257 downwards.
GTAGACCTAGGGACTCAACATGGAGATTGCATAATTTGAAACAATATTTATTGATGCATTAATGTTATAGACATGGTAAGGGAGCACTAGGGGCATTAAATAAAAAATGAGGAATTAACGTAGAATCAACAGATCCTTGATTGATCTTGATTAGGTCATACATATAAGATTAATAATGCTTGGGATAATTTCACAACAAATATGGCGATAGTGGATTGAAAAGACCTGGAATTCAATGTATCAAATCAATGTTCAAGATCAAAAGTGCAGGGTTGAAATGACAAAGAATTAAAGAATAAAGTGACGATCATGTTTGAATAGAGTAAGATGTAATCCATCAATCAAAATGCATAGCGCACCCATAATTTGCACAAACAAAGCATGACCCCAAGGACAGACACTAGAAGAAATCGCCTAAGAAGCGTTGCTAAATTTCATTGATTGCACGTCCTTGCGAAATTTTTTGTAAACCACTCAATGAGTGAGTATTACCACCCTAGGAAACCATGGTAGTTTTCTCTCATTAAATGATTTTGTGGTAAATTTAGTGTTCTAACCATAAATTTTACACCATGAAAATGCCATAGTCCATGGCCAATTCTACTCCTAAGCCCAAATCCTCTATTAATAAGGACATTAGAGACCCATAAATAACCCATTCTTACCTAATTTCAACACTAAATGAAGCCCTATTTCAAGACTTTTCTAATTAAGACACTTGCAAGCTATGGGATGACCCTTAGTTATTTATATCCAAGATCTTACCCCACATGAGAAAAAGGAAAAGAATTTTACTTCCAAAGTTGAATAGGTACTTTCATTGGATTTGAAAAAAGTAAAATATAAGTGGAAAGCTTAATTTGAAATACATTACACCATGCACTTTTTACTTTATTGGTAAGTCAAAATTACCATAAGTTTGGCGACCATTCACACGAGTATTTATAACAATCCTTAAATGGAAGGTTTATAATTTAAAATTGATTAGTAACATTTTTTTTAGGCACCACACTCACTAGCACTTACGAAAGTGTAAAACCCATTTAGCCTAATTCAATTGGTGTAGTTCACAAATTATGTGTGACCTAACCATCTTTCTTAATAAAAAAAAGTAACTATAAAAGATAGCAAGCTTGATTATCCATCCCTCAACCTCTTCAAAAACTTCAATTGAAAGTTGCAATCCATCCCTCAACCTCTTCAGAAACTTTAATTGAAATTGCAATCCACCCCTCAACCTGTTCAAATACTTTAATTGAAATTGCAATCCACCCCTCAACCTGTTCAAATACTTTAATTAAAAGTTGAAATTGCAACTCACCCCTCAACATGTTCAAAATTTTTATATTTGAATCCCACATTATGGTTAAGTCCCCAAACCTAGTAGAAAGCAAAGCATGCTTAATACATACCAAAAAGTAGTAGGAAGCATATTTATAACATTACTTGAATCCCACATTATGATGATTAACTCTTGAAAATGTCGGCGTGTGTACCAAAACCAAACCTAAAATATCACTTTAACCATATAATTAATGCTAAAGGCCAAATGATATTCTTTGTTTCATTTTGCGAGATATTATCTTCACCACCAGGTAGAACTATATCGGTAAGTTCTACTCAATCTGAATTGAAGAAAGACAAGGAGACATGGATCCAAACGTCCGAAACATGAGTGCACATGATCCAGGTACGATTCAACCTCCTACGCAAACGCACAGAATTGGAGATGACCAGAACCAGAACCATTTGGTGTCGACTGTGACTGCTAATTATTACAGAAGGCATGTATTATCCATGGCTGCGAATGTTAATTTAAGCGAATTAGAGGATCGATGGCTGGGAGTACAGAACCTTCAACGCTTGTATGGATATGAAGAGTTTGCGCAGCTTCTTAGAACATCTACATTTACATTTCCAGAAAATTTAATTGTTGTTCGATTCATATATGTTGAGGGATCCACTCATCCCTATGAATATCAAATTATCTGGAATTTTATATTCACATGGTATCAGATCAAGCAGCATCTAGAAGACAATACGTGTAATAATTTCATTTTCAGGCATGATAGTATCGCTATTTTCACGCATGAATTAACTAATACTAATAGTGATCTTCGCGTAGAAGCGGAAGCTGAAGCTAATTGTCTTGATCTTAGGGTAGCAGTGGAAGCTGAAGCTAATAGTGATAGTGATGATCTTCGCGTTGCAGTGGAGGGGTTGCCAAGAAAGTGAAAATGGTGATGATGATTGCTCAATCTGTTATGAAACGTTTTCCTGTGAACAACCTGCAGAACAGTTGCCATGCACACAATGGTTTCGCTATCAAATCTCATGTCCAACGTGCAGAGATAAGCCTGTGCCTGCGTTACTCAATTATGATCCCCAGCTTAACCGACGTTAGGGTTAATTTCTTGACTGTTTATTTTTTATTTTTTAATATTATATTTTCTAGAGAGTCACCGGAGCTGTGTCACAATGAGGAGGAGGAGATCAGAGTCATGACTAAAATTGGACTCTGGTCTATTCAATGGCCTTCTATGGCCAACGTTGTTCAAATTGGAGTCATGTCTAATGTATTCAATGGCCTTCCGTGGCGGGAGCTGTTGTTCAAATGTTAGCTGGTACAATATATATTATCTCATCGAGTGTACGTATAACCTGAAATAAATAGGCAGTGTGTTGTACCTGAAATATATTATCTTTTAGAATCTCTTGCTTTCTATTATTATCATTAAAGCTAAAACAAAGCAAAAAAGAGTTTGTATGTCTTTGTTTTTAGTATAAATTATAAAAGAAGTTTATTTTTGTCAATTGTTTCCAAATATGTTTTATTTTTGTGTATGAAAAGAGCTTATGAAACAAGTTTGGTTTTATATATCATACTTGGTTTAATATATCATAAAAAAAAATGTACATTTTTTATTTAGGTGTTTGATGATTGTCATCTCACAATTTTGGTCAAAGAAAAAGAAAGGTTGTGTTTTTCTTTTTTTAATGTTCATAAAATGAAAAGCATAAAAAACAAAACATTCAAGAAAAAGTTTTTTGCATTCAAAGTGTTTCTATTCGCTAAAAAATTAGTTATAATTTACTTTTGCTTTTTAGGCATTTATATTCGTGTAGTTCTTATTTATTGCAAGAGTCAAAATATACAATTCAATTGCACTTCTATTTTATAGGGTTCACAAACTAGTGTATGAGTAGTAGCATTGGATTAGGGTGAAAAGAAAAAAAAATAAGTCTATTGAACTATTAAATATAGGTTTCTCGCTAAGGATGGGAAACATATAATTATTGTAGGGGTGTTGTCGAGAAGCTCCTCTAAAACAAGATTCAAGTATGAGTTCATGTCCACTTAAGTTGACGATAGTATCCCTCTCGATCTTAATCAATCACTTGTGGGATCTTGTGTGTATGGGGGTATAAACTACACTAACTTGGTCCCTCTCTAGTGTTGGTACTCTTGAATCTTCAGGCTTACTTACCTTTCCTATATGTATGATTATGATCAGAGACTATTCCCCTGGATTCCTACTATGAATTGAGAAGAACAACATCCCATTGCCAGAAGGCACAAGGAAGAAAGAGGGAGGTTCAAGCTCAGACAACAAAGAGAGGTGCCATGCTTTGGTTTCTATATCTTCAAGCTCTTCTTCCTTCATCATAGAGTTAGGTGCCTCTAGGAACATATCCTCCATGTAAGAATCTTCTTGGACCTACATCCTTACACTGGTCCATCCATCCTCATGGGTTATGATTCATAGATCCAAGTTAAAGGGATTGGAAGGATTGATATTGAAGGTGGGTACTTCAACAATGTGTTGTGTGTGCCTAATCTAGTAGTGAACATAATTTCAATGTCTCAAATGAGACACCGTGGTGCATCCAAGAGAGTAACATTTACTCCAAATGCAGATGAGATATCAAAAATATCTACAAGCCAAGTTACTACTGTTACTATTGTTACTATGTTGTGTTCAGCGTGTTACTATTGTTACTATGTTGTGTTCAACCTTTTTTTGGATGTCTTGCCTTGATTGGTGTTGACAAGAAAATAGATGTTTTTTGTTACCATTGTTACTCTCTTGTGTTCAATGTATTCTTAATTTTTGTTGGTGCACTTTTTAGGTCTTGGTGCACATTTGTTTTGGCATTATTTATAAATTTTCATGCTATAAATTGTAAACTTTACCTGTTGAAAATTTTATGACATGAATAACATGTATCTATTTATGTGTCGAGCTAATACTAGTCCTCTTATTTTATAGTCTTTCTTGAACGTGATTGTTTTCTTATTACGTGTTAAGTCATGTTTAACGAATTGTTTTCTTATTACGTGCTAGGTCATGTTTAATGAAATCCTCGTTGATGTTTACTCTGAGGTTTCTATAATAGTGACAATTATTTGTATAAATCAAACCATAGAGGATTAAAAACACTTCTTCCTGGATTATGTGTCTTAAAATCATATTAGAAATACTCACAAAACCATATGTAACTATAAATTTGTCCAAGGTATTTTATTTCACAAAAATCTAAATGAAACAGAAAATTTTATAACAGAGTTGTTCAAAGGTGACATTCTTATTTATGCTTCCAATTAAATTTTGATTAAATATGTTTTTAATTTCTGTTACAAGCAAAGGTCCTATAGACCATGTGGGTATAAAACAACATTGAAAGTTAAACATATTCATAAGTGCAAAAGAATTATATATTAAAATGTCCAGTGGGTGTACCAGAGAGGTATGTAATTTTGGTATTGGATGCATGTTTTTTATTGTGATCTTGTTCATCTCTTTTCAGTCCATGTACATATGTTGTATCTTGTCCTTTGTTACAAGTGTTATTGTCAACATTGAAATTATTTCAAACTTGTTTACCTCTATCGCATTGGGTTTTTTGTAATTTTCTAAATGTTATTATATTCTTTCAATGATTAGCATTGACGAATTTTTTTTAGAGCTCTCATCTCCTTTAGACAACCAAAGAGCCCTGGTCCTCAACCTCTATGTTGCTTCCCTTTCATCCAAAATATTCCTCCTTTTCAACTCCAAAGCAACAATATTATCCTTAGAAACTTTTGTTGGATAACCATGACCCTCATACTCATACCAACCTTCCAAACTTGCTTCAATCTACTTCAATTAATTTTCCTTTTTAACATTGATTGTATAACATTAACTTTCCATTTTGTCAATCTGAGAATTTGTGTTTAACTTTAGGGACATATTACATTTTGTTGATGTAATTGTAACTTCGAAATGTATTCACTTGTATTTCTTATGTATTGTACCCCGATTTTTATTCTCGGAAGTGTTTGTAATGTAATTGAGTCATGTCATGCCCCGATGTTCCGATTGGGAGTTTCTATAATGTAAACAAGTCATGTCAAATCATTGTGGGTAACCCTCTTATTGGTCAAGGGTTAAATTCCCTATAGTTGTGGGCCCCTAGAGTTATTAGACTATCCTAGAGAAATCGACGCTAGGTGAGTCATTATAAGTAGGGGCAATAGTCCCCACCATTGTGTTAAGGATAACCCTCCTTGTTGGTCAAAGGAGGCAAAGTTCGCACAAGTTGTGGGGCACTAGGGTTATTAGACACTCCTAGAGATGTCGGCTCTAGTAAGTAATTGCTAAGTGAGGACAACATGTTGGAGTGGGCTTCAAGTGAACGAAAGAATATAAATAGAGAATGAGCCTCTCTATTTATCACACACACACTCACTCATTGGGGCACATGAGTGAGAGAGAAGTTGTTGGGACAAGAGAGGGACCACTACTATTACCGAATTATCTTTATGTATTCAGGTTTTACTTTTGGTGTTGATTCTATCTGTGAGGAAGTTGCGGGGTTTTATCCTTTATGGTTTCCCCAAGGAAAATTCTTTGTGTCTCTTATCTCTTGTGTTTATTGCTGTGCATGTTATTCTCTTACTTAAAGATCCTAAGATCATAATGCTATCTTGAATGATAAAAATCTAACACATTCCTAATAGGAAACCAATGAAAATAGACATTGTTGTTGAGTAGTTAACTGAATGGTCCATTGAATGCTTCAGTTTAGACCTCAAAAGGATGTTGTAGCTACCACTTAATGATATAGGTATTTAAATTATTTCTAAAACATCTCCTTTGCCATAGAGAAGGTCTCCAAACTTGAATATGAACCAAATAATCATTGGAAGGGACAAGTGTTGGCCTTATACATAGTGCTTCGAAGGTTAAACGTTCCACAAAAAAATGAGAGGTCATCCTCCAATAGAAAACAAGTGTACAGAGGTGAATCGAACCTTTGTAGGGATATTGTTCATACCCAAAATTATTGTTCAAGGGCTGTATTAATTTCCCAAAATTAAAAGAGGCCTTCCTACTGCTCAAAATTTCCCTTTGGTGCACATTTCTAACCCCAAATTTTACCTAGATTTCTTTTTTAGGTTCAGCCACACCTTGTTTTATGATGAGAAGTACTCAGAATTAATAAGGTTGTTTCTCATCAACATATTTTACACAAAGACTTGCACAATACTTCAAATTAACCACTCTTAAGGGTTGAATATTACCTAGGTTTGCTTGATTTAATGCAAATTCCAGTTTTAATTGCTGGAGAAAACTTTGTTGGAAACAACAACTATGAACACCTTGCACACATATAGCCACCCATACATCTCATGTTGCATCAATTATCTGAATTATAACTTTCTCTTTAACTCTGACAATTTATTACGATCAGTGATACAGAGGAAAAATAGAAATTAAGAATTGTTCCACATGAATCCAAGTAACATGTACACTTTATGAATTCTATAAGGAATGCTTCAACGATAATTTAGTAAGCATGCATCAAGGACAATCCTCCATGCATCGTCAAGTTTCTTCACTTCATTTGCTTTAGCTGTTACTTCTACTATAATTTCCTCTTCATCCTTCTTGTTGCATGCCATGTTTGGAACCTAACATGTTGAACGCTCAACAATACCTTTTTCTGTGAATTTCAACAAGCTTGGATATATTATAGAGTATCATTTCGATACGATAAAGATTTGGATAAATATTATAGGGTATCATTTCTACAAGATGAAGAATCACCAGATATAGCACTTTTTTTATTTCTCAAAGTGTAATAAATGCATCTCAAAAGTATTTTATTGTTGAAAGAGACATTATGAACCCCATCTGGTGTATTACCAAATCCAACTTAATTCAAATTCGAGGAAGATCCACAAGATAAAAAATTCAACTACCCAAATTCAGAGATCATTTATTTCAACCAACTTTATGTCTTCTCTGTATTTTTGTTGGTCCCTATTCAAAGCCACGTAAATACTATGCTCAGGGTTATCTTTTGGGATTCCAAAATTTAGAGTTATTCAACTTTCATTCACAGATCACCTTGTTTTTATATGCTGTCGTTGTCAACATTAATCTTAAGATATGGTTGATATTCTACTGTCGCTATCACGGAGGTGGTATTTCCTGAGTTTTTTTACTTAGATACTCAAATTTTAGAGTACCTTCTTCTTCTATATGATTTTTTTTTTGTAGTTACGCCTTCAACCGAAGGAGTGCTAAAATACCAGACCTTAAAAAGTGTGAAAGATAGACAATCCATAGATTTGACTTAATCTCCTTCGAAAATGTGCCAGACATTGTCCTTAAAGCTTCTCTTTAGTTAGATCAATTAGTCTTGTAACAATTATGTCCACGATTGTCTTCTAGGTTTATAGTTGATTTGTCACAAGATGATTCTCAACAGTGAACAAATTGCCATTTTTCAAATCCTTCTCTAACTTCATGAACATCTGCATCTGCTAAAGGTGGAGTATTAATTTACAACTTGGTTGTGAAATTCAAGGGGCTATCATTATTGCTTAGCTTTCTTGGAAAATTAGTTTGATCTTCTTCATTTTTAGAGTTATTGTATATGCTTGTCAGTCGTGGCTTCAAAAGGAAATAATATTTTTCTATAGCTTTACAAATCTTCGACTGAGATTGGATTCACCAAGAGTAGCATGAAATTTCAATTCAAATTTTCTCTTGAAGTCTTTCACATAAGCATGGATAAGACCTTTGTAAGTACTGTAGCTTTTGGATATCGGATATGTGGGTATGAGATCATATTTTGAAGATCAGATCTTTGTAAGTACTTGTATCCTTGCTTACAAATTTTTCTATATGGGATTATCTTGTAACTTTGGTATCTTGTAACTTTGGTATGCCACATACATGGCGGTCTGGAAATACAAGGCTAAGAAGAAATATAACAAAATACATTTCTAATCACTTGGATACCATTATTTACCAAAATATGTCATCGATTACATCGACACCCATATCAATATAAATTATAAACAAAGAGGTTGCAGAGCCCAAGATGAGAACAAAGGGGATACAAATGAACCAGGTATCTCTGTAGGAATAAAAGAACTCATAACACCATAAAATGTCTAAATAATCTTTCAACCAACCGTTGCTTGGAATACTCGTACTTGTGCAGGCCTATTTTGGGACACAACATTACTTATTCTTCAGTTTCACATCAGGTTGAGCCACACCATTACTTTACCATACTTATTCTTTTGGGAGAATCATTTATTTTTGGTCTCGTGGAAATGAAAATTTGGTAAATTTTGTATTCATAAACTGTTGTCCAGTGAATTTGCTTCTATGTGCTAGGATGAATTCCATGGAAAAGAATATTGCCTCCTTTGATTTATCAATTGATAAAAGGAAACAATGTTTAGTATAGGGGTTGCATTTGTTTTTATAAAAGTGGTCTCGGGTTCAAGTGAGGATATCTCAATTGTATTTTCAAAATATTTTGAATTAAATTTGTTAAGACTTAACATTCTATTTTTAGGGAAAAAAATTGACATGAGGTATTGCTCTAAACTCAATTTATAGACAACAACTCTAAATAATAATAGATATTTATATTACTGATTAAAATATGGTAAAAAGAATACTGGGGATGTCCCTCCATTGGCCACCACTATGGGATTCTAGGGGCTCAGCCTATGGGGGGAAGCAGGAAATGTACATCTTTTTCTTTGGACATCCCCTTCACTTCGAAGATGTTTATTCTTGTTAAAGGGATGTATGGGGGATGTTCCCAACATCTTCATTGATGCCAAGTTTTCTTCACCGAATTTGTTTTTGGGGATGTTTCTTGCAATTTGGCTAGGACAAATTCTTTTGTTAGAAGATTTATAATTTGTCTTGAACTGGATTTCTTATTGAGGGGCTCTTGCAATGAATTTTTTTTAGGGGTACCTATTCGATTTTCCTATTGTTGCACCAAGGATGGAGCATGCATCCCTGCCCTGGTATTAATATATGTTTCATGTGGAATTGTTCAATAAATATGATCATCGATCATTGTTTATGTTTATTATCTATTATATTTAACGGTTTCATTGTTTTAGGGTTTTATGTATTTAACTCCGTCTTCGACTCCAGAATATTACTTCAAAGTTTAGAGATTTTAGTTTTCATATTGAAATTCCATCTGTATTATAGTATTTGGAGAGTTTCACCTATATACCAAACGTGTCTCTATCTAGCCTTATAGAAGGTATGTTTTTTATGTGCAGGTTCTTCGTCTCCTTGTTAATATTTATAAAAGTTTGTCTTCACGTGATTATATTATCATCTTATAGTGTATGGTGTTCTTAGATAAGCTTGAAAGTGTCGCAAATATTTTGAATAACTTGTTGGAATCTAAGGATAAGGTATTTTTCACCATGTGAAATTATTTTAGAAGTTTTACAAATGGTGTAGCTTTTGTTTAGATATCACTCATCTAGACTGTGTTTTCGTGGGATGTGGCCTTGATGGTTTTTCAAGTAGATTTTGATTTGTTTGAGAATGAGTATCAGGATTTTCTTTTAAAAGGTAGAGATCAACGATCAGAGTCCAAAACTCAATCAACCAATTACCCAAGTTCCATTAAATCATCATTAGCAATAGAAGTTGAATCTATTGGCTCAATTAGAGGAAATTTCAACTCACAATGGGCCTCCTAAGGAAAATTAATAAAATAATAGTTAAAATAATAAAATAATACTTATCAATTTTTTAGGAAGAAAAGAAAAAAACTACTTTTTTGTTCGTATTTCTGACATATCTCCCTATGTATTTACTCAAATTTTGATCAGTAGAGCTCATTGGATGCGAAATTAAATTATGCATCCAACAAGTACCCAGTCGGCATACTTTTTACATTCCTCACTACCTCAAAAACAAGAAATGCCTGAAAAAATGTAATGATGACATCATCATCACATTTTTTCAGGTATTTCATGTTTTTGGGGTAGCGGGGAATGTCAAAAGTATACCGAGTGGGTACTCGTTGGATGCAAAATTTAATTCTGCATCCAACGAGCTCTCTTGATCAAAATTTGAGTAAAAACACAGGGAGATATGTCAAAAATACGAACAAAAAAGTAGTTTTTTTTATGATACCTATCCCCAAATTTATATTAAAAATTTGTTTAATAGGTGCTCCCTTTTTTTATTTTAAAGCATTTTGATTGGGTAATACATGATTACATGGAATTTGTATTATTTTTGGAAGGCCCATTTTAAATTGAAATTTCCTCTAATTGGCAAGTGCCCTTGAAAATGCTAGCATTGCTTCACCCAACACTTATGTTGCAATGGACACATCTAAGGATGTCCAAATGGAAGATGAAATCATGATGAAGATTGTTTATGTTAGAAATGTGACAACCAACCTAACAGACATGAATGAAGCATCTTACACAAAAATATTATCAAAGATAAAAATAATTATGTCTAGAGAAACACCCATACATTTGACTTTACAATTTTTGTACACTCATGACAGGTGTGAAATCTTAGAGTTTCTCTTTACCAAATACAATGGACTTGCATTGTCTAAAATTCTTGAAGTGATGCTATAATGGCATCTTTATGATTCTCGTTTTACTTTTTTTCTACTGTTTTCTATGCTCTTTATGTCTTTCTTACGATATATCATTTCACAATTATTGCATTGCACTTGCTTACTTTATTTTGTTCAAATCTAAATGTTGCGCATTAGTAAGAAAATTAAATGATTTAGATGATACTAGTTAACTAAGGTGTGTTACTCAAGAAGAAAAATTAAATTTAGATCTCTTCTGAAACATGCCTATGGAATTGATATGTAGATAATAGAACAATATGAATAATTTGCGATACCTCAGGTTATACCATTTTTTATCTATTGATTCCATGACTTCCCAAGTCTAATGTTCTCCTTTTCTTTATTATGCATTGTCATTGCAATGTCAAAGATTCTGAACCTGTCTTAGACTGTTACTCTATTTTGACAATAAATAGAGAACAATACTTTTACTGGGTGGGTGCATCCAAAATTGTTGCCAATTACAAATTTCAAGTAAGTATATGATAACTTGTGCAAATTTCAATGAAGTTTGATCACTTATATTGTTATGCATCTTGTTCATTCTCATTACTCAATTGTATGGTGGCATCTTGGCAGGTATGGTGGCATATTCAACCATATTGGCGGGTATGGTGGAAACCAGTTTGACAAATATCGCGCTCCTCCACAACTTCCTTTTACTTCCCCTACCGATTCTCCATCATCGACAAAATCCCTAATCATAAATCATCAACATGAAAGGGATCCCATAGTCAAATTAAAAGAATATTTAATAAGTGGCAGGACTGCTTCTATTGTAGTAGCACGGTTGTCAACTATTTTTGCAACTGTGCTTGTTATTATTTTATTTGTAAAAAGGAAACATGAAGGGAAATTAGGTGTGGAAAAAAATACGAAGGAAGGAAAAAATTCTAAAACCAAGGAGAATATATTATATAAATACATGGAGAAGGAAATCAAATTTGTCTTCTAGTGCTGGACCACCTACTCCAGTTAATAAATGTAAGTAGTCTTCTTTATATTTTAATTTATACAAATTAAAGGTACGGTAAAAGCATGCATCTATTTCAAAACGTTATTGGGTGAAAGTACTTTGGAATGTAAATTAGAATGAGAGATGATAAATTTGTCATAGTTTTTTAATCTTCTATATGAAATTCAACTTCATTTTCCTTGGGCATATTTACTATTAAAGGGAATTAGAAACAAATTCACCTAACACTTATTTTTTATTAACTAAGTTTTTCTTGTTGTTGAGTTGTTTTTAAAATATAACAACATTTCATAATGAAAATGAGGAAGAAGAATACAATAATGGATTGAAAAAAATGAATATAAAGCCTTCTCCTATTGAAAAGTACAAAGAACCATTTAATTTTCGTCTAGAAAATCCAACCTAGAAACCTCCAGTGAATCCCCCCAAAGCTCCAATAGCTGCCACTTCCTACACTGTTACATAAAATGTTTAAACTTTCATTTGTTAATAACTAAGTTGCATGGAAACATATATGGATTGGATAGATTTTTTTTAAATGTCAATATTTGCATACAGGGAAAAGACGCACACACATATATGTATGTATGCATATGTACAAAAAAACCATGAACTAGAAATAGAAAAAATCTAGATCTCCAAATATATTTTTCTTCGAATTTCTCTCACAAACTCAGAAATGTAGACCATTATAGAAGGAAGGAGATTGAAACACACTTTGCCATATAATTGTTTCACCGTATATTGTAATTTTGGATAGAGCAATGATAATATCATTTGCTTGATATATTAGCCTCTTCTATTTGTTGTTAGTGAATAATATTGTATGGGGGTACTATTTGAATAGACTATGAATAGGATCATACTCGTAGTTATGCACTATTCTTCAATTTTGTGTGAGAGTTGTCAAACTTTGTATTTTGGGTGCCTTGCACTAAGTAAAACTAGAGAGGTTTACATATTATCAATGCAACGGGAACAACTATTGTGATCAATATTTGAAGCTAGTGGAATCTAAATGATGTAAATAATAATACCATATTAGTTAGATTTTTCTCTTATATATTTAACCTAAATTTGTTGATAGCTAAAACTAAAAACACCAATCAAAATAACAACATAGAGTACATTGACTTACAAACTCATTCATCTATTTGTATTATGATAAATACTCTCTAAGAGACGTGTAGCATTTCTTATACAATCTAGGATAAAGGATTCCATGTTTGAATTTTTTTTTTTGCAGAATTATCAACTCCCATCTCAGATGTTTCCCTCGATGATTCATATCCATCCACTGAAATAATTTTTTTCTATTCTAAATTAGTCTCCATGGGAACATGTACATTAGAACTAACAGAATGCAACAAGGAATACACTTCAATGCCATATCCAAGTTTTGTAATGGTATTTAAATTTTAAATCAATACATCCACCACTAGAATCCACAATGAAGCAACATGTTGGATCAGCTCATCCAAAGAAGATGATAAGGACCGAGGAGTGTCACCTTCCAAATATCAGAAGTAGGTTTTTGATGAAAAAAATTTCACAAAACATTTTAGTGCACCATGATCATTAATAGCTTGAATAATAAGGTTATTAGAGCACAAAGCATCCAAGAACTGTGTTATACAAGCTATTGCATTTGCATAAGGACACTAACCATGATAGCATCCAAAACAACTTAGGTAGAACAACAACATCTAGAACAGACTAGCAACTTGGATTTTTGTGAATAAGATCACTCATGACTGTAGTTGCAAGTGAAAAGACCCCGCCACCAACGTCTTTTGATATTTTGAATATAGTCCACAAGAAAAATGGAAAAGCATTCTCTTCATATATTCATATAGTCGTGTAGTATTTCCAGAATCATATAGGTTGAAGCAAATCCTTCTGTTGCAGCTGCAACTATTTTTCCCCAAATTTCTTAAATTTTGGTCCCCTCCTCATGATTTCGCATTGTTTAATCGTTGGATCCTTTGAAGTTTTGGCTAGTTCTAATTTTGAATGATTTTGCAAATTGGTTTTCAACTATTTTTAAGGATTGCGTGCATTTGGATTTTGTGATTGATCGCAGATGGGTGTTTGGTTCACTAGCTGATGATGTCGGATATTTTATTTTTCGAGTCCACGGTTTGGAAGTAGAATTGGTTTTTTAACCTCTGCTGATTTTCTTTTAAAATCTTTCAAACACCTAAGTTTTCTGTTAAATCAGGCGTCACATCATGATAAATCGGCTGCTGTTGTCCTTTTCCCTTCCGTCGTTGCGGCTCCCGAAGCAGTTTAGCACCCGAAGTCCGAATCGTCCCGACTGCCGATGTGTGTTGTTTCTTGTTTCCTTTCTTCCGTTGCGGATGGGAAAGTCTTTTGACTTCCGATGTAATGTCTTTCGACGTCTACTCAAGATTTTCCCACCCGTGTTTTGGATGTCTCTAGCTCTTGTCCCTTCCGCCATCATGGCTCTCAAAGTCCTTTAGCTGCCATTGAGTTTCCTCCCACCGTCGCTTGCCCGTAGTTTTTACCTTTCCACCGTTTTGGCCGGGAAAGTCCTTCCTCTTCCGATGCCTAAGCCATCCGACTTCCATTTTTTAAAGTTTCCCACCCTCCCTTCGCGTGCCTAGAGCCTTTACTTTTCCGCCGTTGTGGTCGGAAAAATTCGTTTGGCTTCCAATGTTGGTTTTCTCCCTTCTTCCGTCATTGGTATTGCTATCACAAGGCTGTAGGAAGACAAGGTAGTATGGTCAGCACTTGTAGAATGACGGTGGTGCACCGAGTCGCTTTTCTTGTGGATTAGCTGTTCAATTTTAACGTTTAAAACTCCAATCCTATGAATGATGCATTTTGGTTTATTTGCAGGTGGACTCAAGAGAATGGTCAAACTACCAAGATACGAAGGTGTTGCTGGACATTGTAGCTCAGGTCAAACTGTGGTCAGAAGGCGACGAGGGCAATGGCCCAAAAGAGCTATCAGTTATGAAATAGCTCATGGACACATAACAGACAACATAGGGGAATATGAAGCGTTGAGGAACTGAAGAGTCAGACATTTGGGAAGCAGCCCAAGCGGTCTGTAGTGGTAGTTTAAATATTTGAAAGAAGGACTTAGAAGGGGCTTTTTCCCTCGAAAATTTGTAAACCCTTTTTGGCTTATAAGAGGAACTACTTCGTTTTACAATCAGAAACTGCATTTTTTGCCTGCTGGAGAAAGAGAAATGTGGAATGTATCAACATGATTAAATGAACAATGTTGAAGGGGAACTATTTCGTTTTTAGTTGTGTTTCATTAACTGTGAGAGTTTTTAATTCCCTGAACCTATGTTCTTGTTGAATGTTCTTCAGTATATATCTTGTGATGTTTTCCACTGTGAGTAATAAGTGTTGTTCATAAAACGATTGGCTATCTGGTTGTTAAATATCTGTAATTGTTCATGTGTTTTGAAAGAAGTATCAGCTATCTGTAACTTTTCATAATGCATGTGCAAAATGTATTACTCACCAATAAATGATAATTATGCTCCCTAGGGATAGTTTAGGTAGTTAGTTTATTTTCTTATTATATGTGGTTCAGATGCTAGTGGGTCCAAGACGCAAGGTAAGAACCTGCGCATCACATTGTGACTGCTCCTTGCATCTTATCACCCTGTATATTAATTAGGCACTTGCATTTCATAATCTAAGTAAAAATACAAAAACTCGGTGGACCGGGCCGCAACCGGTAAACTCTTTGTTTTGTTACTTGACCTACGGTAGTCGGACCGTAAACTGGACGGATTCCCTATACCAAACAGTCAACGGGCTAGTTGGGAACGTTGATTGGGGAGAATCCCTTACTATTGTCGCATACAAATTTCTAGGCCTCAACAGTTTTGGCGCTAGAAGGAGGGATGCCAGTGTATGCCTGGCCGAGGAAACCCGTTTTCCCGAGAATACTCCACCGGTAACAGTTCTGAAAGCAGTGGGTTTCATAATCCAATTCCGGAAGAAAGAGAACATCTATATTCTATTGGCAATGAAATTGTTAATGATCTGAGAAGACACACCAGGGCATATGTAAAGAAGATTGGAGGATTGCCAATCATCCCTGAACTACCCAAAAGAGAGTATAAAAAGAAAGATCGTCCTGAAACGGAAGGCTCGGTGTTGGTTGGATACTGGGAAGAACTTGTAGAGACAGCCTTACAAGAAGTTGTGCTACCTTTGAATCAAGAAGGCCCAGGAACCCCTCACAGTTCCCCTGCTCACACTCCCGTTGGTTCACCTCCTCACTCTCCACCCAGACTCATGGCTGGCGTAAACGCAAACCAACCACCTAACCCACCAAATCCACCACCTGCATGGAGAGCCAGATCACCATTAAACCTGACACCTCCATTACATGACCTACCCCAAGCCTTTGACAATATGTTGCCCAAGTTCGACCCAAATGAGAAAATACTAGTAGATGATCATCTGCCAAGTTTCTACTTCGCAATTGAAGGATTGAGGGCTGGAGAGCATGAAGATGTAGTCTGTAGACTATTTCCACATACCCTTAAAGGAGATGCGGCGTCATGGTACTTTGAGCTGCCTGCTAACTCTATCCCTGATTGGGATACCTTCGAAAGAATTTTCAGAAGTAAGTATGCAACTCAGAAAACTCATGCAGCCCTCATGAAAGGGTTGTGTGCCTTGAAGAAAGAAAGAAAAGAAAAGGTGCACAGTTTCACACAAAGGTTTGCAGCCTATCTCAAGAATTTCTCTGAAACGGATAGACCTTCAGACAAATTTTTGATTGAATATTATACTTCAGCTTTAGGCCCTGATTTGGCCACGTTTGCCAAAGGTAGGGCCAAGCCTACTTTGACGGAAACTTATGAAGAAGCTGAAGTAGTGGAAGCTGAGAGAGAGAGTATTGAAGACTATCGAGAGCAGTCAGGAGAAAAAGGTGTAGGCAAAAAAAACCTTATTGTTTACTAAGCCTAAAGAAGAGAAATCGCCAGATCTTGAAAACATGGCCAAAATGATGCAGAAGCTTTCCAACAAAATCATAGACTTGGAAAAAGAGAAGGAAGCACCAAAGTTTTATAAGCCATATTATAAGAAAAGAGAGGACAACAATCAGTCTCAACCTCCTCCGCACAATACAGCATCCATGAATTTAACAGAGATAGGGATGGAGAATTTTTGCACTTTCCACCAACAACCCCACTCTGAAAAGAATTGTCCGCAATGGATAAATTCGATGACGTTGGTCATGAATCAGATGTTGGATTCTAGATTAACAGAAGAAGAAGATGAAGAAAGAAAAGAGAATTATGCTTCTACTTCTGTGAAAGAACAGGAAGAAGAAACCATGGCTTTATGGAATTCTGTCTCGTTATTTGATGCTGAAGAGGAAAAGACTCAGGGGTACAAGGACGTTATGGAAACCAACGTAGCCACAAGGATCCAAGGGACAGTTAAGGAAGACAGTCTTATACTCCCAAAGATTAAGAGGCTGCAGAGAAATGTTAAGAAGAAATTTCAAAATAAATCCTTGGCTGATAAGATTCAAGAATTCGCCATTACCAGCCAAGATCCTAGGCAGAATGAGGCGTGGGCCAAGCCAAGAGAAGAAAATGCTGATAAACCCCATCCCATTGAGCAGCTGATGGATTATGATATAGTGGAGGATTTAAAAAAGGTAAAAGCAAATGTGCCACTATTCGAAATGTGTAAAGTGCCGCAGCAAAAAGAGAGACTGTTTAAAGCACTTAAAGCATCAGATGAGAAGCTGCCTATGGATAATCAACCTCAGGAAGAAGAAGAAATTGGAGAAACCAGCATTGGAGGTAAGTCTAAAAGCAAAAATCCACCATTCCTCCTCACCTTTGAAATTTTTAATCATAACGTGCACAATTGTCTGGTAGACTCAGGGGCATCAGTTAATGTCATTCCCATATCAGTATGTAAGAAGATAAATGGGCAGCCTAAGCCATCCACGTGGAGGGTGGTTTAGTTGGATAGGACAGATGTTAAGGTAATTGGTGAGCTGGAAGATGTCCTAGTCCGTCTAGCATCCAATGACAAAGTTTGCCAAGTTATTAACATCGTGGTGGCTGATATACCAGACGCTTACGGTATTGTCCTGAGTAGAGATTGGTTGGCCAAATTAAATAGATATTTCACTTCAGATTGGTCCCATATTTGGTTTCCATACAAAGGGAGTCCAAACCAGATTAAGATTCTAAGAGAGCCTCACATGAAGTACAATGTTACTCAGCTAGAGGAGAAGAATGTACCACTGGATGATGTACTAGGAAACTATTTTATTGAGTTGGAACCAGGGAATTATCAAGCGGAAGAGGCTAGCAACACATCTGACACCCAGCCTGATCTCCTTCAATTCTCACAGGCTGATGAAATCGACTGTAATATAGTAAGCTTAGCAGTAGGAGTAGATTCACCTTCAGTAGTTAGTGATTTTTGGATTTTTTTTTTGATGGCTCTAAAACATTAGAAGGGTCAAGGGCTGGCTGTGTCATGATCGACCCATGGAAGAATAAACATTTCCTTTCATGTAGATTAGAGTTTGAGTGTACTAATAATACAGTTGAGTACGAAGCACTGGTGCAGGGACTAAAGAAGGCAATTGAATTAAAGGTAAGTAATTTAAAAGTTTTTGGAGATTCTGAAATTATTGTGAAACAAATCCAGAATCAGATACATTGTGTTTCCCCTCACTTAAACGCTTACCAAAATGAGGTATGGGATTTACTTAAATATTTTAATGCATTCAACATTATTTCAATTCCAAGAATTAAAAACGCAGCTACTGATCTGTTAGCCACATCCGCTGCTAGACTCGTACCCACTAATAATCGGTGTTCTGTCGAATTGCTTTTTAGACCCTCAGTACCGGATATGATCACCAACTTACAGGTGTTCGACGATGATCAGCAAATCATAGAATGTTTGAAAAATGACGAGGTGTTTAAAGGAGCGATCATAGACGATGAAGAGCATCAAGCCGAGATGAAATATGAAAATTTCATTCCTCAAGGTGTCAGAATGTTAGAAAAAATGTTCGATTTAAATGAAAGGTTCAGAAGACTAGCCAATGTGAAGACCCATAGCTCATATCTATAGTTCAAGCTAATAAATTTGGGGACTGAGACGAATCCAAAATTTGTCAATTTCGGCAAGTGTTGTTCACCAGCAGAAAGAGACAAATTCATCAGTCTATTTAAACAATATAAAGATGTTTTCGCATGGATGTACGAAGATTTGAAAACATACGACACCAACATCATCAAGCATGTTGTCCCCATTAGAACCGGCATCAAGCCCTATCAGCAGCCTTTGAGAAAAATGCATCTGAAGCTGGAACCACTGATTTAGAGTGAAGTAAAGAAATTATTGGACGCTAGAATCATTTTTAAAGTCAGACTCTCTGAGTGGGTATCAAACCTGGTACCAGTTAGAAAAAATCTAGAGAGATCAGATTATGTGTTGATTTTAGGAATCTGAACCGAGCTTCTGATAAAGATAATTACCCGGTGCCACCCATGGAGCAATTGCTCCAAATGGTCTCAGGTTCTGAACTGTTTTCGTTATTGGACGGTTTCTCTGGCTACAATCAAGTATTAGTAGCCAAGGAGGACAGGTTGAAGATGACGTTCAGGACCAAAAGGGGAACCTTTGCCTACAGAAGGATGCCTTTTGGGCTTATAAATGCGGGAGCAACATTTCAGAGAGCTATGGACATAGCTTTCTGTGGATTGATCAGCCGCAGCGTAGTAGTGTACCTTGATGATATTACGATATTCTCAAAAAAAAGAGGAGAGCACGCATTTCACTTGAGGCATATTTTTGAATGTTGTCGGAAGTACGGCATCTCACTCAATCCTAAGAAATGTGTGTTCACTGTCACAGAAGGAAAGTTACTGAGTCACATAGTGTCAAAGCAAGGGATCTCCATTGACCCAAAAAGAATTAAGGATATTGAACAAATCCCCTTGCCACACAATAAAAAAGGGATGCAATCATTCATGGGAACCATAAATTTCGTACGAATATTTGTGCCTGATTTCGCCCAGACTGTCAAACCGCTGCAGTAGATGGTGAAGTAAAATGCAAAATTCAAATGGACCGAGATTGAAAAGAATGCTTTCAGCAAAATCAAGAATGATGTCGCACATGCACCTTCCCTGAAGAGCCCAGATTTCGATAAAGACTTTATTCTGTATACATTTGCATCCGATGATTCATTGGCAGCCGTGCTCACCCAAAAGGAAGAAGGGGGGGATGAATTCCCAATCTCCTTTATGAGTACTGGTCTACAAGGGGCTGAATTGAACTACCCAGCCATTGATAAGTAGGCTTATGCAGTGTTTAAGGCAGTAAAGCAATTCAGGCCATATATATTAAAGAATCGAACAAAGGTAATAGTCCCCTACCCGGATGTAAGATCCCTTCTCATACAGAAAGAGTTAGGAGAAAGAAGGGGCAATTGGGTAATAGCTCTTCAAGAATATGACCTTGAATTCAAGCCAGAATCTATAGTTAAAGGTCAAGGGCTGTGCAAATTGATGACTAAAAGTGGGAATGATGAAGAACAAGCCTGGGAGGATGAGGCCGAATTACATGTAATGGATGTATGTCCTTTGTTTACAGCCCCCGAGTCTTGGTATAGAGACCTTGTACATTACCTGCAGGTAGGGCTGTTACCTGAACATTGGAATTCCAAGCAAAGAAGAGCGCTACATCTTAAATATGCATCTTATCAAATTGTGGAAGGAATATTATTTAGAAAAAAATATGACGGGGTTCTTCTCAGATGCCTAGAAAAGGAAGATGCGAAGAAAGTAATGACAGAGTTGCATGATGGTCCTGCTGGGGGACATTATTCAGGAGACACTACAGCCCACAAGATCCTAAGGGCCAGTTACTATTGGTCTACGCTTTTCAAAGACGCACACGCACATATCAGGAAATGTGATATTTGCCAAAGGTGTGGTGGGAGGCAACCTAAAGCAGCAGTGCCCTTAAAGCCTGTGATGATCACGGAACCATTCGAGCAATGGGGGTTAGATATAATTGGAGAAATAAAGCCGAATTCCTCTCTGCAGCATAAGTACATTCTAACCGCCACTGATTATTTCACCCGCTGGGTCGAAGCTATCCCGCTGCGCAAGATAAATGAAGACGAAGTCATCAGCTTCCTACAAGATCATAACATGACCAGGTTTGGAGTTCTAGTTTCGTTAGTCTTTGATAATGCTAAATACTTTTCATCAATTAAATTGACTGCATTTGCTCATGATAAAGGAATAAAATTGCATTATTCTGCTAATTACTATCCACAAGGAAATGGCCTGGCTGAATCCTCCAACAAAAATATGATTAGAATTTTAAAGAAGATGGTAGTAGAAAACCAGAGGAGTTGGCACTCAGCATTACCAAATGCCCTTTGGGCCGATAGAGTCACACCCAAGTCTGCAATTGGAGTGTCTCCATATACCCTTGTCTATGGTAAGGAAGCCATCCTACCTCCCAATATCATGTTACCATCTTCCATACTATCACAAGAGTCTAGGGGGTCAGATGATGAAGTTTTGCTAATAAGAATATACAATCTCTTGAAAGCAGAAGAGGCTAGATCTAAAGCCAAAGAACGCTTTAAGCAACAACAAGAGTCAGTTAAGAGATGGTTTGACAAGCATAAAGATGGGACAAAAGACTTTGAAGTAGGAGACTTAGTCCTCAAATGGGACCACCCCCATGATGAGAAAGGAAAGCATACCAAATTCCAGCAGTTGTGGGTAGGCCCTTTTCATATTGTAGCCAAGCTTGGTCCTTCTACTTACAACTTGCAAGATCTGCAGGGGTGGGAGGAGAACCTACCAGTAAATGGTTTGATTCTCAAACCTTATTTTTCCTAAGTTTGTTGATTTCTTTTGTCTTGTATATAAATAATCTGCTTGGCTATCTTTTGAGTCATTTTTTACATTTTGTTTTAGTTTGTTTTCTTGATTCTAATAAAGATAATGAACCCGCGGTTGCATGGAGAACATTAAAATGTTTGGGAATGATAAACAATTTTGGGTCTCAGACTGTGTGTTTTGTATAAAATAATTTCTTCCAGTTTAGTTGTTTTCTCAAATAATTCTGTGTGCATTGAAGTCCTGCTTAACCCCTGTGAAATAAACCGGATTCGAAGAGTCTGGAATACTATGTTGAGGCTCCATCCACGTCACACTTAAAATGTTCTAAGGAGCGACAGCAGAGGACCCATGGAAAGGAGCAAGGTGAACAGTATATTAAATATAAATGATCCCATGCCAATAAATCAATGCCAAAAGGAAAATAAGGATCAAAAGAAAACTCCTATGAAAGCATCATACATCAAATCAAATGCTGAATCATAAGTACTAAATAGCCGACCGATCCCCTCTGTCCGTGAGCTGAACATGAAGTACACCACTCACACAAAAGGACACTATGGGATAGAGGATCCCGAATTAAAATTCAGTAAGAAAGGCATACAGGAGGACTCATATGAAAAAGGACAAAGGTCCCAAAAGCACAAGAGCGCTAAAATGGCATGGGAATGCGGAACAAATGAATATCTCTGTTTACCATCCGCTACAATCTTGTGGTGTCCAAGTTGTCAGTTACCTGAAGACAAGAATAATAATGAAACTCATCTTTTGGCCTCAACAAAGTTATCTGGACTTGAAAATCTTGGTTTCTACCCTCCCTTATTGGACTATTATTAATGGTTGAAGGTACACACTTCTGGCATTCGAGAAATCCAGGTAGCTGGAATAATTCAATGAGATGCACTTGTTGTTAAACAGTCTGTTACTCAAATATTAA
Organism: Pseudotsuga menziesii; assembly: GCA_001517045.1. Taxonomy (NCBI): domain Eukaryota; kingdom Viridiplantae; phylum Streptophyta; class Pinopsida; order Pinales; family Pinaceae; genus Pseudotsuga; species Pseudotsuga menziesii. Next base: position 351,501 of record LPNX010414547.1, on the reverse strand, counting down.
TCACCCAGAGATCTAGGTTCACCAGGTAATCACCAATTGTTGTAGCTGCAACTGTTTTTCCCCAAATTTCTTAAATTTCGGGCCCCTCCTCATGATTTTGCATTGTTTAATCGTTGGATCCTTTGAATTTTTGGCCAGTTTTAATTTTGAATGATTTTGCAGACTAGTTTTCAACTATTTTTAAGGATTGCGTGCATTTGGATTTTGTGATTGATCGTAGATGGGTGTTTGGTTCACTAGCTGATGATGTCGGATCTTTTATTTTTCGAGTCCACAGTTTGGAAGTAGAATTGGTTTTTTAACCTCTACTGATTTTCTTTTAAAAGCTTTCAAACACCTAAGTTTTCTGTTAAATCGGGAGTCACACCATGATAAATCAGCTACTTTTGTCCATTTCCCTTCCGCCATTGCGACTCCCGAAGCAGTTTAGCACCCAAAGTCCAAATCGTCTCGACTGCTGATGCGTGTTGTTTCTTGTTTTCCTTTCCACCGTTGTGGCTGGGAAAGTATTTTGAATTTCGATGTAATGTCTTTCGACGTCCGCTCAAGATTTTCCTGCCCGCGTTTCGGATGTCTCTAGCTCTTGTCCCTTCCGCCGTCGCGGCTCTCAAAGTCCTTTAGCTGTCGAAGGGTGAAGCCATCTGATCTCCAATTGAGTTTCCTCCCACCGTCACTTGCCCGCAGTTTTTACCTTTCCGCCGTTACAGCCAGGAAATTCCTTCCGCTTCTGATTCCTAAGCCATCCAACTTCCGTTTTTTAAAGTTTCCCGCCCTCTTGTCGCATGCCTGGAGCCTTTACTTTTCCGCCTTTGCGGCCGAAAAAAGTCGTTTGGCTTCCAATGCTAGTTTCCTCCCTTCTTTCGCCGTTGGTATTGCTATCACAAGGCTGTAGGAAGACAAGGTAGTATGGTCGACACTTGTAGAATGACGGTGGTGCACCGGGTCATTTTTCTTGTGGATTATCTGTTCAATTTTAACGTTTAAAATGCCAATCCTATGAATGATGCATTTTGGTTTATTTGTAGGTGGACTCAAGAGATTGGTCAGACTACCAAGATACGAAAGTGTTGCTGGACATTGTAGCTCAGGTCAAACTATGGTCAGAAGGAGACGAGGGTAATGGCCCAAAAGAGATATCAGTTACGAAATAGCTCATGGATGCATAACAGACAACATAGGGGAATATGAAGCGTTGAGGAACTGAAGAGTTAGACGTTTGGGAAGCAGCCCAAGTGGTCTGTAGTGGTAGTTTAAATATTTGAAAGAAGGACTTAGAAGGGGCTTTTTCCCTTGAAAAATTGTAAACCCTTTTTGGCTTGTAAGAGGAACTACTTCGTTTTACAATCAGAAACTGCATTTTTTTCTTGCTGGAGAAAGCAAAATGTGGAATGTATCAACGTGATTAAATGAACAATGTTGAAGGGGAACTATTTCGTTTTCAGCTGTGTTTCATTAACTGTGAAAGTGTTTGATTTCCTGAACCTATGTTCTTGTAGAATGTTCTTCAGGATATATCTTGTGATGTTTTCCACTGCGATTAATAAGTGTTGTTCATAAAACGATTGGCTATCTAGTTGTTAAATATATGTAATTGTTCATGTGTTTTGAAATAAGTATCAGCTATCTGTAACTTTTCATAATGCATGTGCAAAATGTATTACTCACCAATAAATGGTAATTCTGCTCCCTAGGGATAATTTAGGTAGTTAGTTTATTTTCTTATTGTATGTGGTTCAGATGCTAGTGGGTCTAAGACACAAGGTAAGAACCTGCGCATCACATTGTGACTACTCCTTGCATCTTATCACCCTGCATATTAATTAGGCACTTGCATTTCATAATCTAAGTCAAAATACAAAAACTCGGTGGACCGGGCCGCAACCGGTAAACTCTTGTTTTGTTACTTGACCTACGGTAGCTGGACTGTAAACCGGATAGATTGCCTATACCAAACAGTCAACGGGCTAGTTGGGAACGTTGATTGGGGAGAATCCCTTACTGTTGTCTCCTGCGAATTTCTAGGCCTCAACACCTTCATAAGAAGTATTCTATGATAAGGAAAAAATGTGTCATATTGAACTATATTTGTTTCCTCTAACCCAACAACATTGACCTAAAAAGAATTACCCCTAAAACATGAATGTGATTCTCCACTCTGCTTCCTTACTCCCTCCTTGAAATGGAAGATTTCATGATTCAATTGTGCTATGGTGATATCCAATCCTCTTACATATCTATAATAGGTTTCAACAGGATCACTACAGTCCATAAAATCTTCAAACACACACAACGTATGTTACCCTTCGAATTTGGGTCGGGGTGCTCAAACTGTAGCCACTTAACAAACCCAAAACTCCATTCATATTTTGGCTTCATTTTGGACAAAGCAAGTTATTGCAATGCTTAAAGGCTTTTGGGATGTCTTCATCTATTAAACCACATTTGTTGAGAATAAATTCTATGGAAATACCCGATAGTGGCTGGATTATGGATGGGAGTGATTTTTGGGTGCATATATTAACCAATTTTATGCGGGTTTTGCTGATAACAGGAGTTGATCAGTTATGTCTGGTTATGAGTTGTTTCCATATCTTCAATTGAATAGACGTCACCAATACAATATAAAATGGCTTGAGAAGAAAAAACAGTGAAGAAATTTGAAAAACATGCAGTTTACTTGGAGGTAATGAGAGGAATCAATTAGTGAACCCCCTAGATATCAAAGTCACAAAAGAGTTTCCATGGATTAAAGGCCACAATATTGAGGGAGAGGATTAACTAGGGTTTAATGAAGGCTTAGAGACCTGCTGCTGTAAAGCTGAAAATATATGGGAATGTAATTTAAAACCTCAAAAATTCTATGAAAGAAGTAAAACGGAATGTTTTTGGGAAAGATAAAATAAAGACATAGAAACTTCTGTGGAAAAAGGGACATTGGAAGAATATTTTATTTTCCATGCTCTGATCATACCTGATGATTTCAAAGAGGATACATGATTACACGACGTGACACAAAAATATTACCATCGATTCAACTTGTAAGCATATATCGACTAGGGTCATTTTCTCTGCTCTAAAATATTGATTTTAAATTGACTGCAAATTAAATAAATGCAGTTCATGAGTTTTTGGGTGGCAAGCTCTCTTTCTTTTTTCAAAACTAGCATGAATGGCTCTTGAGTAATCTTTTAACTATAATATTTTGGATGGAAAGTAATCATTTCTTGGTCCAACTGCTGAAGGGGTTTTCCTCGCTATAAGGACCTCTATAATTCACTTATGTTTCCCTAAGTTAATGTCTTTTATGGCTTGTTCATGTGCCCATTTGAAAATGATTTTATACTAATTGTATCAACCCCCATGTTTTTAGCGGGAATTTCAAACCCAATGCCCTAGAGAGACCTATATATATAGATGTGACGTTTCTTTGAACACAAATGGTAATGACCTTCCCTCCTAGTTAGCTGTTAGGAGAGAAAGGATCCATATTTTCTTAACAATGAGGCATGGGCATGCCACATGGTGACAATTTAGGGACTATTGTTGGTTCCAAGATGGATTGGAGTACATATCTTTGAAATTACAATGAATTAGTGGGTCCAACCTTGGCGCCTTTGTGGAATTATTATATCTAGTCTATGTTTTTTTCTTAACAGAAACCAAGAAAAATATGTTAAGAAAAAAAGGTCGTGCACTACCATTCATTACAAAACCAGAGAAACTTGATTTCCATGAAGGTCTAAAAAAGGAAGAAGGAAAAAACAACTATGTCTAAAAACAATTTCCTGAAATTCCTAGTATACTTCGTGATAGTAACCATAACATGGGAAGGGTATATTTTAAAAAATTGTTGGTTTAGTAGGATACAAAAAAAAATTCAGAGGTTGACTAGAAAGGAAAAATGTACATCTTCTTGCCTTTAGGACCAAGAGTTGGTTTCTTCTTCCATGGTAGGAGCACCTTCTTCTCTAGAATCTTGACAATCATTGCAGTGGGACATTTTGGACATTTTCAACACTTCATCCTTAATAATTTACATTGTTCCCATAAGCTCCTTCAGGTCACGTTCATGGTCATCAATTCTGGAATCATGGCAGCCGATTTGGTTGGTGATGTATTGTATATCCGAACCCATCTCCCTATTATCCTTCACGCCTACTCCAACAACCTCAAAAACACTGTGAAAGTGCAGCTTTATGTCTTCCAGACCAAACTTTAAACAGAAGGAACCAACATCCCCGTACTTGTTTTCCACTGTTCCAATAGAACCAGCTTGAGTGTAATGTGAGAGACCTTCGAATAGACCCTGTAGATGTTGAATACCATCTTCTTCTTGGTCCTCATGCGGGATTCCATACAATGAATGGAGAACACAAATATTATCACAATAAAACCCTCCCATATCGCTTGTGCAAACAAGATCGTTGAGACCCTCGATTACTGTTGAAATAAAATCCCCTTTAATCCTAGTCGGAGGGAGGTACTTACACTTGCCAAAAGGAGAGCAACGCGTCTCAAAGGGTGGTGGGGCTTCAACTAGAAGTTTCGAACATCAGGAAAGCCTAAGTTCCATCAAATCATGATGGTTAAGGAACAATTATAAAATCCCTTGCTTGATTAGCATAAAAAATGTTACCTTGGGTGCTTGAAGCGCGTTGGTTAGCTAGCTTGTCAGCTAGGCCATTGTTCTCCTAGAGTATATGAAAGAAGAAATCACGAGATGGAGAATTGAGGAGGTGAATCCTATTGTAATCATGGTAATAGCACCACCACCACCTTCAAATTCTAGGAATTAGAGTCTTTCCACTTTCATCTGCAGAGAGAGGAGGGTAGACTTAGGGACTCAGCATGGAGATTGCATAATTCGAAATAAAATTTATTGATGCATTAATGTTATATACATGGTAAGGGAGCGCTAGGGGCATTAATAAAAAAATGAGGAATTAACGCAGAATCAACATATCCGTGATTGATCTTGATTAGATCATACATAGAAGATGAATAATGCTTGGGATGATTTCACAACAAATATGGAAATAGTGGATTGAGAAGACCTGGAAGTCAATGGATCAAATCAATGTTCAAGATCAAAAGCATAGGGTTGAAATGATAGGGAATTAAAGAATAAAGTGGCGATCATGTTTGAATAGAGTAAGATCTAATCCATCAATCAGAATTCATAACGCACCCATAATTTGCACAAACAAAGCATGACCCCAAGGACACACAATGGAAGAAATCACCTAAGACGTCTTTCTAGATTTCATTAATCGCACATCCTAGGGAAATGTTTTGTAAACCACTCAATGAGTGAGCATTACCACCCTAGGAAACTGTTGACACCTGGAAATTTGCAGGCGACAACAGAAAGGGATTCTCCCCAGTCAACGTTCCCAACTAGCCCGTTGACTGTTTGGTATAGGGAATCCATCCGGTTTGTGGTCCGGCTATCATAGGTCAAGTAACAAAACAAAGGTTTTACCGGCTGCGGCCTGGTCCACCGAGTTTTTGTAATTTTGACTTAATGTATGAAATGCAGATGCCTAATTAACCATGCATGGTGGTGAGGCTGCAAGGAGTGTCACAATGTGATGTGCAGGTTCTTACCTCTCGTCTTAGGCTCCCAAGCCTCCTAATCACATATGCAGTCATGAAATAAACTAACTACCTGTCTATCTATCCCCGGGGAGAAAACTGAATTTAATTATGAGTAATGGAAAGCATGCATGCAACATAAGAGAAACTATAGTTAGCTGATATTTCTTCCCATATCGCATGAACAATTAAAGATATTTCACAACCAGATAGCCAATTGTTTATGAACAACATTCATTACTCCTAGTGGAAATCTTCATAAAATAAACCAGAAAACATTCATACAAGAACATAGGTTCAATGAGTTAGAACGGTCTCACAGTTAATGGATACAAAGCTGAAAACGAAATAGTTCCTCTTCAACAAATCCATAGTACAACATTTGAATATTCCACCAAGCTTTCTCCAACAGGCAAACGGTAATTTTTTATTGCAAAAGGAAATAGTTCTTCTTACAATATGTCTTCACCAGTCTCAATGGGAAAAAGTCCTCTCTTTCCTTCTAAGTCTTTTACATTTATACAAAAAAGGGTCAGACTGTTGGGCTGCCCAAAGTGACCTTTGGGATTCCCAACTTCTCATCTCCCAACGTTCTACTTTACTTAAATGTTTTACAAAATAGTTACAAATTACAATAATGAACGATACTTCATGAGGAGGGGCCCACTTAACTATCTAGAAACTTCCTCCACGCTGCAGCTTCATTAGCGATGCCTTCAAAAGCGCAAGGCTCTAAAAACTAAATATTTATCTCAAACTTCTCAGCTTGATTCTTGATAGCCTTGACCCTGGATGTACTCAATTGGAGCTGATCTTCCAGAAGCTGTACACTGACAGCTGGATGAGCTACTTGGCTTCTCAAGATTAGATCATCCAGGGCTTTGATATCCTGCACCTTAGCTTGTTCTTCCTGGAATCTCTTCTGCAATAGCTCCACAAAGGCATCGTGATCTGGGAAAGCTTCAAGCCTCTCTTCCGCTTCTATCTAGCACTTGTTATATGTAATGAGAAGTCTTCTGAAAAACTCGGTGCATAATCCGTTTGTCTTCTTTACTTCCTTCTTGAAGTCTTCAGCGGTGTTAATAGCAAACTCCACTAGGTTATAGTCCCGTTTGTGGGCCTACTGGTCTTTTGCCGGTAGATCCATTGGGGTTTCTTCGTCGTTCTCCAACCTTGCCATTCTTGCAGTTAGGACCTCTAGGACGTCCTGGGATCGGTCCACAAAGTAGGATGCAGTTTCCAGGATCTCCTCCAACTGGCCATTGATTTGCAGCACTCTACATATTTCTTCTTCAACAGCAGTCTGCAGCTGCAGCATCTTGGTTTTCTGGGTCAATACATGCTCCTTAAAAGGCTGGAGATTAACCTGCTATTCTCTTGCCACTTTTAAAGTAGTGGTCAAAGAAAAAAATCTGCTCCTGATGTTCCTTTCTCAGTTCTTGGGTGTGCAGATCATTTTCTTGCAAGAGGATCTTCAGCTGCTCTTCTAGCTCCTCCACCTTTGCCAGTAGCTGTCCCTTCTCACTCTTTAAATCTTGGCATTCCTTCTGCACTTTCTCAAGGGCCTCCTGTGTTGTTTCCTTGACTTGTATTTCTACTTGAAGGGCCTGTACTTTAGCTCTTGACGACTTCATTTCTTGTTGCACATCTTCATATTTCCTTTTGAGCATGTTGCTTTCCTCCCTCTCTTTCCTCAATGTATCCTTTAATTGAGCAGAAGATTTCTTGGATTGCTCCAAGTCTATCATTATCTTGCCTACATTATCTTCTGAAGCTTGGATGAATGCAGACCCGGCTCTTAGGGTAAATCTCGGATCCTGGTCAGTTCCTAACATAACAGCCGTATCTGTTATCATTTTACCAGGTAGACCTTCTGCCTCAACTTTCCTCTCTGTCCTCTTTATTATTCTCTTTGTTTCCCTATCATAATATACAGTGTTGAAATCAGGGATTTCCTTTCCCTTTTCCTACACAAAAGGGACCAGCTCGAGTGTGGGGACCATGGGTATGTTGGTAGCAGGTACTTGAGGGATCTAAACCTCGGGGTTCTCCAACTCTTGGGTCTACCCTACTGCTATTTTAGAAGCTGACTGCTGGGTCGACTTTATTCTTTCAGCTTCTTGCTTTTGGAGCTCCTCATCGAGCTTTCTCTTTTCTTCTTCTGCTTCTTTGGCTGCTTCCTTTGCTTTCTCAGCTGCTTCCTAAGCAGCTCTTCTTTCTCCTTTTGTATGCAGCCTTTCTGCAGCTTCTTTCGCTAACCTCTGGGATTCTTCATTTCTCCTTTTGGCTTCTTCCTCATCCTTAGCCTGTTCATCCCCTTTCCCACCTATGGTAGTGATTTTCTTCTTGAATCTTTTCTTAAGTGCTGTCATGTTTGGGGCGTTCCAAAAGACAGATTCTTCCCTATCGAAATGGTGGGTATACTCAAAATGCACCTTATTCTCTTTACAATGTGTTGCTGCCGCAACCTTTTCCCCGACTTCAGTTTTTCACTTAAATTCTGGGACCCCTCCTTATCTTGATTGATTTCAATCTAAAGGTGATTTTTTGGCGTCTTTGAGTGTCTTTGCTTTAAAGTTGAGCGTGTCCGTCTTGTTGGCTGGTTGCGTTCGGTTCAATGGGAGTAGTGAGATCAGGTTTTAACACTTTTAAGAGTGTGAAGGTTTACCTTAGCATTTTTTTTGGTTTTTGGCCTCCTTTGAGCCTTAGCACTGTTAGTTCATCTCTTTGGATCGGGCCTCTTTCTGAAGTTTCCGACCCTCGCATCCCCCGCCGTTGCGGCTCCCTGACCAAACCTTTCACCCGACTGAGGTTTCACCCGACGCCCATTTCGCTGTATAAGGCGCTGGCTGTAGTTTTTGGTTCGCCTGCCGTTGCGGCCAGAGGGTAGGAGTTGATCTCCGATCCGCTTGTCACCCGCAACGTCCGACTTATTGACTGCCACCCGAACCTTTCCTTTACCTCGTCGCCCGCCACCGACTCGCGTCCCGTCCGCCGTTGCAGGTGACCGAACCTTCCAGTTTCCGACCCACTTCCCGCCGCCGCCCGATCACCTACGACGCCCGTGTTTCCGCTCCCCCTCTTTTGGCACTCCTCCGTCATTGCGGATCCTGGAGCCTTCTTCCAATCGGTGTAAGAACCTTGTCTCATCCGATCTAAGAGCTGCCCAACTGCCGGTTTACCCTTTCGGTGCCGTTCCGAGCTTCCTCATTTCCTCACCCGGACGAACTAGGATAGCTCGTTGTGAATATATCATTATATTTTTTAAATTATGGATTCCTAATGTCTAAATTCAATGGATAATGCACCAATTTTGTATGCAGAGATCATCTCATGAATCACTGAAGCAGAGCATCGCGCCAGAAAGGACCACGAGAACGAACGACCGAGGCACCGACGGGACATTTTCTTTTCTGCGGTTACTGTCAGAAAATAAACGCCTGTGGAAATGATGGAGAAGGTGAAACGACCAGGAAAGAAACTGAATCGTCAAGGACAAGGAGGAGACGCGTTGAGGGAACGGAGAAGGGATCAGTGGTAGTTTAAATAAGGGAAAGCTCGATGAAACAAGGGCTTTTTCCCTTAGAAAATTTTGTAATTGTTGACTCGGAAGAGGAACTATTTCGTTTTGCGAAGTGAACTGCAATTTTGTCTACTGGAAAGAGTAAAGAAGTGTAATGTACCAATGCTATTCAATGAATAATGCTGAAGAAGAACTATTTTGTGTTCAGCTGTATTTCATGCGCTGTGAGGATATTTGAATTTTCGAACCTAAGTTCTTGTTAATTATTCTGCAGTCTTTTCTGGGATGCATTTGCACTATGAGTAATAATTGCTGTTATAGAATGATCGGTTAACTGGTTATTTGAATATTTGTAGTTTTCATGTGCTGTGGGAAAAGTATCAACTATCTGTGGTTTTCTTACAGTATGTGATTCTTTATTGCTCATTTAAGATGATAGCCTCGCTCCCTAGGGATAGTTTAGATAGTTAGTTATTTCTGTTCGTATCTGGTTTGTTTGCTTGTGAGCATAAGACGAGAGGTAAGAACCTGCGCATCACTTTGTGACCGCCCCCTGCATTTAAACCAGCCTGCATTTAATTAGGCACGTGCATATCATTTCCTTTAATTCAAAATACAAAAACTCGGTGGGCCGGGCCGCAACCGGTAAAGCCTTTGTTTGTTACTTTGACGTACGGTAGCCGGACCACAAACCGAACGGATTCCCTATACCAAACAGTCAGCGGGCTAGTTGGGAACGCTGATTGGGGAGAATCCCTTACTGTTGCCGCCTACGAATTTCTAGGCCTCAACAGTTATGGCGCTAGAAGGAGGGCCGCTAGTGCATGGCTGGCCGAGGAAACCCGTTTTCCCGAGAATATTCCACTGGTCACAGTTCTGAAAGTAGTGTACCACGCAATTCAATTCCGGAAGAAGAAGAAAGAGAACATCTATACCCTGTTCGCAATGAGATTGTTAACGATCTGAGAAGACACACCAGGGCATACTTAAAGAAGATTGGAGGATTACCTATCATCCCTCAGTTGCCTAAAAGAGAATATAAGAGAAGAGACCGTCCTTTAATAGAAGATTCAGTGTTGGTTGGAGATTTGCAGGAGCTGGTAGAGACTGCCTTACAAGAAGTTGAACTCCCTTTGAGTCAAGAGGGCCCGAAGACTCCCTACATTTCTCCTGTTCACACCCATGTTGTTTCACCTCCGCATTCTCCACCCCGACTCATGGCCGGTGTTAACGCCAATCAACCCCCACCTAATCCTCCACCGCCCACATGGAAGGCCAGATCACCTCTAAATCTGACCCCACCTTTGCACGACCTACCCCAGGCCTTTGAGAAGCTACTGCCCAAGTTTGACCCAAATGATAAAATCCTGGTGGATGATCATCTACAGAGTTTCTACTTGGCGGTAGAAGGTTTGAAGGCTGGGGAATACGAAGATGTGGTGTGTAGACTCTTTCCTCATACCTTCAAAGGAGCTGCAGCTTCATGGTATTTTGGATTGCCCGCCAACTCGATCCCAGACTGGGATACTTTCGAGAGAATGTTCAGAAGTAAGTATGCAGTTCAAAAGACTCACGCTGCCCTTATGAAAGGACTTTGTGCTTTAAAAAAGGAAAATAAGGAAAAAGTGCACAGTTTTACACAAAGGTTTACATCATACCTTAAAAACTTCTCTGATGCAGATAAACCTTCGGAAAAGGTCCTAATCGAGTATTATACATCAGCTCTAGGCCCCGACTTGGCCATGTTCGCTAAAGGTAGGGCCAAACCCACTTTGACGGAAACTTATGAAGAAGCAGAAGTGGTGGAAGCAGAAAGGGAGAGCATTGAAGATTACCCTGAACAGTCAGGGGAGAGAAGAAGAACGCTGTTGTTTACTAAAACCAAAGAAGAAAAAACACCAGATTATGAAGGTATGGCCAAAATGGTACAGAAACTTTCTAACAAGATCATAGACTTAGAAAAGGAAAAGGAAGCGCAAAAGTTTTTCACACCATACTACAAGAAAAGGGAGGATAGCAACCAGACACAAACTCCTCCTCAGAAAACTGCATCTATGAATCTGACAGAAATAGGGATGGAGAATTTCTGTACTTTCCATCAACAGCCCCATTCCGAAAAGAACTGTCCACAATGGATAAATTCGATGACATTGGTCATGAATCAGATGCTAGACTCAAGATTAACAGAAGAAGATGATGATGAAAGGAAAGAAAACGTTGCTTCAACGTCTACAAAAGAACCAGAAGAAGAAGAGACTATGGCCCTATGGAGTTCTGTTTCAGTACTAGATGCGGAAGTAGAAAGCACGCAAGGACGCAAAGATATCAGGGAGGATAACGTCACAACTAGGAGCAAAGGGGAGGTTAGTGATGAAAGTTGTTTGCTCCCAAAGATTCGAAGGTTGCAAAGAAACATAAAAAAGAAATTCCAAGATAAGTCATTGGCTAATCAGATTCCGGAATTCACCATTAACAGCCAGAATCCGAAGCAAGACGGAACACCACTCAAGCTAAATGAGGAGAATGTGAACGCTGATAAATATCAGTCCACTAGACAACTAATCGAATATGACATTGTTGAATATTTAAAGAATATAAAGGAAAACGTCCCGCTATTTGAAATGTGCAAAATACCTCAGCAGAAAGAAAGATTGTTGAAAGCACTAGAAACAAGAGAAGAAAAGCTGCCCACTGACAATCAGCCGCAGCTAGAAGAAGAAATTGGGGAAGCTAGTAGTGGAGGTAAGTCTAAAACCAAACATCCACCTTTCCTTTTGACTTTTGAAATTTTCAATCACAATGTGCACAATTGTTTAGCGGACTCAGGAGCGTCAATCAATGTCATGCCCATATCATTTTGTAAGAAAATAAATGGGCAGCCTAAGCCAACCACATGGAAAGTGGTACAGTTGGATAGGACCGACGTCAAGGTAGTTGGAGAGATGGAAGACGTGCTAATTCGCTTGGCATCCGACGATAGAGTGTGCCAAGTCATCAACATTGTAGTGGTGGACATAC
>LPNX010414547.1:323194-339063 GCA_001517045.1 Pseudotsuga menziesii | reverse complement strand
CTTTTAAAGGAGCAATCATAGATGATGAGGAACATCAGGCTGAAATGAAATGTAGTAATTTCATTCCCAAAGGTGTCAGGACGCTGGAGAAAATGTTTGACTTTAATGAGAAATTTAGGAGACCAGCTAACGTGAAGACACACAGCTCAACTTTACAGTTTGAGTTAATAAACTTAGGGACTGAAACGGAGCGCAAGTTCGTGAAACTTGGCAAGTGCTGTTCACCAGTAGAAAGAGACAAGTTCCTCAGTTTTTTTAAACAGTACAAAGATGTCTTTACATGGACGTATGCAGATCTAAAAACCTATGACACTAATATCATTAAGCACATCATTCCTATTAAAGCAAGCGTCAAGCCATATCAACAGCCGTTGAGGAAAATACACCCAAAGCTGGAGCCGCTAATTCAAAGCGAGGTGAAGAAACTGCTGGACGCTAGGATTATCTTTAAAGTCAGGCATTCTGAATGGGTATCAAACTTGGTGCCCGTCAGGAAAAAATCGGGAGAGATTAGGCTGTGCGTAGACTTCAGAAATCTAAATCGCGCCTCAGACAAAGATAACTACCCGGTACCTCCCATCGAGCAATTGCTGCAAATGGTTTCCGGCTCTGAAATGTTCTCATTGTTGGATGGTTTCTCTAGCTACAATCAAGTGTTGGTAGCCGAGGAAGATAGATTGAAGACGACATTCAGAACTAAATGGGGAACTTTCGCATATAGAAGAATGCCCTTTGGACTGATTAATGCGGGCGCGACATTTCAGAGAGCTATGGACATAGCTTTTCGCGGACTGATTGGGCGAAGTGTGGTGGTATACTTTGATGACATTACTATATTTTCGAAGAAAAGAGGGGAGCATACATTTCATTTAAAGCAAATCTTTGAACGCTGCAGAAAGTATGGCATTTCCCTCAATCCAAAAAAATGCGTGTTCGCTGTCACAGAAGGCAAGTTACTGGGGCATATAGTGTCTAAGGAAGGTATCTCTATAGACCCAGAAAGGGTTAAGGCCATCGAACAAATTCCCATGCCTCATAATAAGAAGGGAATGCAATCTTTCATGGGAACAATAAACTTCGTAAGAAGATTCGTGCCTGATTTTTCCCAGACTGTTAAACCATTGCAGTAGATGGTCAAGCAAAGCGCGCAGTTCAAGTGGACTGAAACTGAAAAGAATGCTTTCAGTAAAATCAAGACCACTGTTGCACATGCGCCCTCTCTTAAAAGTCCAGACTTCGACAAGGATTTCATTATGTATACATTTGCGTCCGATGATTTGCTAGCAGCTGTACTCACACAGAAGGAAGAGGGAGGTGACGAATTTCCAATCTCTTTTATGAGCACCGGGCTACAAGGGGATGAATTAAACTACCCAACCATTGACAAACAGGCATATGCAGTATTTAAAATAGTCAAGCAGTTCAGACCCTATATACTAAAGAATCGAACCAAGGTAATAGTCCCTTACCCAGCCGTAAGGTCCCTTCTCATTCAAAAGGAATTAGGAGAAAGAAGAGGAAATTGGGTAACAACCCTTCAAGAATACGATTTAGAATTCAAACCAGCCACTATAGTGAGAGGTCAGGGGCTATGCAGGCTGATGACTGGAAACAGTAATAATGAAGAACAAGCATGGAATAACGAAGCTGAGTTGCAGGTAATGGATGTTTGTCCTTTATTCACAGCTCCTGAATCTTGGTATAGAGACCTTGTACATTACCTACAGTCTGGGGTATTGCCTGAACATTGGAGTTCCAAACAGAGAAGAGCTTTACGTCTAAAATCAGCTTCCTACCAACTCGTAGAAGGCGTACTATTCAGAAAAAATTATGATGGGGTCCTTTTAAGATGTTTGGAGAAGGCGGACGCTGAGAAAGTAATGACTGAACTACATGATGGACCGGCCGGTGGACATTATTCAGGAGACACTACAGCCCATAAAATCCTTAGGGCTGGTTACTATTGGCCAACGCTTTTTAGAGATGCCCATGCGCACGTCAGAAAATGTGATACTTGTCAAAGATGCGGTGGAAGACTACCTAGAGCAGCAGCACCTCTAAAGCCTGTAATGATCATAGAGCCTTTCAAGCAATGGGCAATAGACGTCATTGGAGAAATCAAGCCAAATTCCTCCCTGCTACACAAGTATATTCTTACAGCAATCGATTATTTCACCCGATGGGTTGAAGCGGTCCCCTTGCGCAAAGTGAATGAGGACGAAGTCATCAATTTTCTACAAGACCACATCATGACCAGGTTTGGGGTTCCAAGCTCATTAGTTTTTGATAATGCTAAGTACTTTTCATCCATTAAGATTACTGTTTTTGCTCATGAGAAAGGTATAAAGTTACACTATTCTGCCAACTATTATCCACAAGGGAATGGCCTGGCTGAATCCTCAAATAAAAACCTCATCAGAATCCTTAAGAAGACCGTCATAGAGAACCAACGAAGTTGGCACTCAGCCTTACCCAATGCCCTGTGGGCTGATAGAGTTCCCCCTAAGTCTGCCATGGGAGTATCGCCCTTCACCCTAGTGTACGGAAAAGAAGCCATTCTTCCCCCCAACATCCTGCTCCCGTCTTCCATACTATCTCAGGAGTCTAGGGGATCAGATGATGAAGTTCTCCAAGTCAGAATATACAATCTTCTGAAAGCGGAAGAGGCCAGATCCAAAGCTAGAGAACGTTTCCAACAACAGCAGGAGGTAGTGAAGAGATGGTTTGACAAGCACAAAGCTGGCAAGAAGGATTTAGAAGTAGGAGACCTGGTCCTCAAATGGGATCATCCCCACGACGAGAAAGGGAAGCACACTAACTTCCAACAGTTATGGGTGGGTCCATTTCAAATCACCGCTAAACTTGGCCCTGCTACCTATATGTTACAAGATTTACAGGGATGGGAGGAGAACCTGCCAGTAAATGGTCTGGTTCTCAAACCTTATTTTTCTTAAGCAGCTTTTGAGCTTTCTGACCTGTACATAAATAAACTATTGTTGAGTTATGTTTTCTTTTGTTGTAAGAAAGTCTTTGTTTTTAAATAAAGGTGGTTAACTAGTGATTATGTGGAAAGCCTCACATTTCTGGAAATGGTGAACATTTGTTGAATAGTTAGACTGTGGTTTTCCATGTGAATTCCTTCCACTAACTAGCTTCTCGAAATCTTTGTGTGCATTGAGGTCCTACTTAAGCTCCTGTAAGGTCAATTAGACTCAAAAGTCTAGAATACTATGCTGAGGCTCCGCGCACTTTTACACTTAAAAGCTAAAGGGCGATGACAGAGGACCCATGGACAATAGCAAGATGAACAAGGTGTTAAATCTAAATGCTCCCATGCCGGATACTAAATGCCAAAAGGCAGATAAGAGTCATAATTCCTATAAAAGCATCATGCTCCAAAGCTAAATCCAAACCATAAAGTACTAATGTGCCAATGATCCTCTCCGTCCGTGAGTTGAAACCTTAAGCACATCACTCACACAAAAGGGCACTATGGGATAGAGGATCCTGAATTAAAATTCAGTAAGAAAGGCATGCATGAAGACTCTCATTAAAAGAGGATAAAATCCGAAAAGCACAAAAGTTGCTAAGATGGCGTGGGAATGAGAAACAAATGAACATCTCTGTTTATCATTTGCTACAATCCTGTGGTGTCCCATGTTACCAGCTACCAGAAGGAAAATTAATAATGGACTCATTTTTTGGCCTCAGCAGAGTTATCCGGACTCTAGAATCTTGACTTTCATCGCCCAAAGTGGACTGATATCAACGATAAAGGTACACGCCTCTGTTATTGAGAAATCTATCTAGTTGGAAGAATTCAAGGAATATATTTGTTGTAGGACAGTCTGCTTTTCAAGGAAGAAACCACCCAGAGATCTAGGTTCACTAGGAAATTGCCAGTTGTTGCTGCCGCAACCTTTTCCCCGACTTCAGTTTTTCACTTAAATTCTGGGACCCCTCCTTATCTTGATTGATTTGAATCTAAAGGTGATTTTTTGGCGTCTTTGAGTGTCTTTGCTTTAAAGTTGAGCGTGTCCGTCTTGTTGGCTGGTTGCGTTCGGTTCAATGGGAGTAGTGAGATCGGGTTTTAACACTTTTAAGAGTGTGAAGGTTTACATTAGCGTTTTTTTTGGTTTTTGGCCTCCTTTGAGCCTTAGCGCTGTTAGTTCGTCTCTTTGGATCGGGCCTCTTTCTGAAGTTTCCGAACCTCGCATCACCCGCCGTTGCGGCTCCCTGACCAAACCTTTCACCCGACTGAGGTTTCACCCGACGCCCATTTCGCTGTATAAGGCGCTGGCTGTAGTTTTTGGTTCTCCCGCCGTTGTGGCCAGAGGGTAGGAGTTGATCTCCGATCCGCTTGTCACCCACAACGTCCGACTTATTGACTGCCACCTGAACCTTTCCTTTACCTCGTCGCCCGCCACCGACTCGCGTCCCGTCCGCCGTTGCGGGTGACCGAACCTTCCAGTTTCCGACCCACTTCCCGCCACCGCCCGATCACCTACGACGCCCGTGTTTCCGCTCCCCCTCTTTTGGCACTCCTCCACCGTTGCGGCTCCTGGAGCCTTCTTCCAATCGGTGTAAGAACCTTGTCTCATCCGATCTAAGAGCTTCCCAACCGGCGGTTTACCCTTTCGGTGCCGTTCCGAGCTTCCTCATTTCCTCACCTGGACGAACTAGGCTAGCTCGTTGTGAATATATCATTATATTTTTTAAATTATGGATTCCTAATGTCTAAATTCAATGGATAATGCACCAAGTTTGTATGCAGAGATCATCTCATGAATCGTTGAAGCAGAGCATCGCGCCGGAAAGGACCACGAGAATGAACGACCGAGGCACCGACGGGACATTTTCTTTTCTGCAGTTACTGTCAGAAAATAAACGCCTGTGGAAATGTTGGAGAAGGTGAAACGACCAGGAAATAAACTAAATCATCAAGGACAAGGAGGAGACGCATTGAGGGAATGGAGAAGGGATCAGTGGTAGTTTAAATAAGGGGAAGCTCGATGAAACAAGGGCTTTTTCCCTTAGAAAATTTTGTAATTGTTGACTCGGAAGAGGAACTATTTCGTTTTGCGAAGTGAACTGCAATTTTGTCTGCTGGAAAGAGTAAAGAAGTGTAATGTACCAATGCTATTCAATGAATAATGCTGAAGAAGAACTATTTCGTGTTCAGCTGTATTTCATGCGCTGTGAGGATATTTGATGTTTCGAACCTAAGTTCTTGTTAATTATTCTCCAGTCTTTTTTGGGATGCATTTGCACTATGAGTAATAATTGCTGTTATAGAATGATCGGTTAACTGGTTATTTGAATATTTGTAGTTTTCATGTGCTGTGGGAAAAGTATCAGCTATCTGTGGTTTTCTTACAGTATGTGATTCTTTATTGCTCATTTAAGATGATAGCCTCTCTCCCTAGGGATAGTTTATATAGTTAGTTATTTCTGTTCGTATCTGGTTTGTTTGCTTGTGAGCATAAGACGAGAGGTAAGAACCTGCGCATCACTTTGTGACCGCAGCCTGCATTTAAACCAGCCTGCATTTAATTAGGCACGTGCATATCATTTCCTTTAAGTCAAAATACAAAAACTCGGTGGGCCGGGCCGCAACCGGTAAAGCCTTTGTTTGTTACTTTGACCTACGGTAGCCGGACCGCAAACCGGACGGATTCCCTATACCAAACAGTCAGCGGGCTAGTTGGGAACGCTGATTGGGGAGAATCCCTTACTGTTGCCGCCTGCGAATTTCCAGGCCTCAACACAGTGCTCAGCTACTTTCCCCTGAGTATCATTTCTCCGGAAAGGCATATCGCCAAAATGGAACTTCTCCAACTCCTCTACGAATTCAGCAGCTTGTTTCACCTTGGTGAATTTGTAGCTTCCTAACTTGAATGTCAAAGGAGGGTAGGCAGTCTTCTTATGTTCAAACAGAAAACTGCCTATTCCATCTATGAACACTTGTCTGACTACCTCCTTGTGGACTATGTAATCCATTGCATATTTGGGCAGCAGTGAAGGTGCTCTTGATCCTCCAAACATTCGGAAGTACATGCCATTTTCAGTTAAGTAATAATCCGCGTATTCTTCTATTACTTGCATGGATTCTTCCGACATACAGTCACACTCCTTCCGAAAAATGAGTGTGTACAGTGGCATAATTAAGTGCTCACAGACCTCTCTATAATGGCTATGGTACTAATGAGCCCACAATGGTCTATAAGCGGCATAAACAGGCATTCTTTCCCTGTCCCAGATGCACCTGAGACCGGGGAAAGGCTGGTTGCACAATATGCAGTCTATCAATATTGAACTCATATAGAATTCCGATCTTTTCTAGGACTCTCCCTCCAAGGCTGAGGTCAAGCAAGAAGAAATACTGCTGGATACCATGCTAGCCCAATTGAAAATTGTCCCTTGGGTGGCCACATGGAAAATGATGGGTATCCACTCTAGCTTGAAGAGTCTGCCATGA
Source organism: Pseudotsuga menziesii (assembly GCA_001517045.1). Taxonomy (NCBI): domain Eukaryota; kingdom Viridiplantae; phylum Streptophyta; class Pinopsida; order Pinales; family Pinaceae; genus Pseudotsuga; species Pseudotsuga menziesii. The sequence goes on along the minus strand of LPNX010414547.1, from coordinate 332,585 downwards.
GCTCTCCCAAAGAACCTATTAAGCATCAGAGCCATAAATTAGTAGGATCCCTCAAGCTCGCTATATCATACTCACTTGTCGGTCTGTACCGGTAATGCTTTCCCTGTAACAACATTCTCTTAAGAGTTTCCACCAGGTCCATTCTGATGCTGTTTAGCCAATCATCAGATAAAAAAACTTGGGATTCTAGTAGGTGATAAGCCAACGCTACATATCCAGGGCTAAATGCAGCATAGCTCTGTCCTTCAACATTTCCCATAATCATTGTAGTTATATCTACTCGAGGCAGAATCCAGCCAATTAATTCAGAGCATGGGAATAACTCTGGTCAAGTGGCAACCTTCATGAGAGAAGATTTCTCTATGTTAGCATAGATGGATTCTTCTTCGAGGCCCATGTTGGGAACCTCCCTGCGGGAAATCAATCTATATATTTCACCCCATTTGTACTCGGGTTCAACACCAAAAACACATTGAGTGTCTTCATATATGTATTCGGTCTTCATGACAACCTCTACTTCTGGTTCTTCTTCGACCACAGGGGCCTTCTTCTTCTGCCTCTTGGACATGGTGGATTCGAATTCTTCCTACCATATATAACATTGTAACATTGAGAAATTCAAGGTGCGGACATTTATATGACAGTGTGCAGCGTTTTACTTCTTCAATGTGTATTATGACAGTAATTTGTTAGAGAGATAGATGTATGCATGGATAGCCTAAAATGGCCTAACTAATCTGAACTGTTACAACCAAAGTGCAGCATTTAATGACCTTGTCTATATCTAACATGATGCAAACATGTCACATATAGTAAAAAAAATAGCAATCTACTACTGATGTGGGACACTAAACAATTCTATCAATCATATCCAAGACAGAAAAAGATCTACATTGATATGCAACACATTTCTGCTTTCTATGCATGCCATTATCACGTCGCTACGCAGGACCGACAAGGGACAAAACCTAGGATATTTTTACAACGGCACCTTACAATGGACTGCACACTCAATCTAATGGTCAACAGACTAAATGAGAGGATACATCACTCTTCCCCCCATTGGCTCGTGTTCAAAACACAAACAACAGTCCGCGGCATGGCACAGTGAACCTCCTGCTATTCGAAAGTGCGAGATTCTACGGCGCGTTCAATTAAGAAAAAGAAAAAAAAAAAACCCTGTGCATACTACGGAATATAACTATGTGTCGTGATAAACCTCCTCCCCCGACCTTGGTTCGAAGCCGAGCACTAAAATGGTTTACGCAGGACCGCATAGGTAAAAAGGCTGGGGTTCGAAGATGCACATGATATGAAAACCTCAACACAAAGGGGAAACCAACTAATGCTTATAGAAAAAACCACATAAACTCCCCTTCCAGACCCATCATCACACACAGGGAAGCTTGGTGCAGGCGGCGTAACGGCCGCCTGCACCAAACCCCCACCCACTATGCGCAAAGGTGCACACCAACGGCCGCGGGCAGAAAAAAAAACTCCGTGGGTCAAAACGCCCATGCTAACAGTCGAGATTAAAAACCCCCCACCTATATAGGTGCGAAAAAATAATGGAACAGGAACACAGCCGGGGAAAACAAACTACCGCAACCAAAACTGACCGCATAAAACCTTATCAAATGTCTCAACGGAACGGGATAAGGTGAGTAAAACCTACCTGGCACGGACGTATCTGATAGGGAGATGCTTGGTAGGCTTTGCGGTGGAGACACCGGTACTGAATGTACCGCAATGGGGGACCGGGCGAGCGCGACAGCACGACAACGACGGGCACGACAGTTAGAAAAAATAACAATAGAATAATAACCCACCTCCCCGCATATATAGAAATGGTCCACACATGTGACACGTAACATATCAAACGGGAGCCTATTATGGATCGGAAGGTGAAACGTAAATCCTTTTGCAATGGCGGAAGGCCATAACCTAAATCCGTCCGCAGTGATAGGCAAAGCGGGAAAAAACTAACGATCGGACGTCGGAGGTAAAACCAATCGAAAGGTGACAGTGCAAACTCTTCTGCAACGGTGGAGAGTCATGACAAAAATCCATCTGTGAAGCTCGAATCGGAACAAAACGACTTTATGTCGGAAGGGCTAGCACTTTTCCCGCCCGCAACGTCGGAACTTTAAAGCGTACCCCTGCCCGCAATGGCGGGTCCTAAGTCGGAATTGGAAAACTTTTAGATCGGAGAGCTAAGAGTTTTATCAGCTGCAACGGTGGAGGAAAAAAGATAAAAATTTCCAATGCCACAGCTGCCGAAGTAAAATAACGAAACCGGGAAAGAACCGAAGTCGAAACGAAAATCCATCCACAACGGCGGAAGAAAAAGATGGTAAAAGGCTCCGATACAAAGCCAAAATATAGCCGAAACACATGAATCAGAAATAAAGTGAAAACCCATCCGTAATGGCGGAAAAGAAGATCATAAAAGCTTCTGATGCCAAACAAAAAAGCGTCCAACGGGAAAAACCCAACGAGTCGGAGATCGGAAGGTTTTCTTTCCACAAAACAAAAAACCATCCGCAACTGTGGAAGACCAAAGCTAAGATCCACCCGCAACGGTGGAAAATCAAAACAAATCATCTTTCGATTCCAGCATGCTTTCAAATGCGCTTAAGGGCAGCGATAGAACTTGATCGAATAGTGGATGACTTAAGGCATCAGAGGAAGAAATCAAAACAATGGGTAGCTCAATGCAAGCACAAGCAACGTCTTTCTGAAAGTTCTTAGACCAATTTCAAGAAGAAAATCAAACTAATCCAAGCAAAGGAGGGTCCTAAATTTTTTTAGAATTTTGGGAAGTGGTTGTAGCTGCAACAATTGGCGACTACCTGGTGAACCCCAGATTTATGAATTAACTCCTTCCCAGTGCAGGACCATCTGAATAAAAGTTGAAATATTCTAGATGTCTTTATCCTCGGGCTGGCAAACTTAAGCATTTAAACCATTGAGAAGTAGTCTATTCTTTGGGAAATGGTAACATCAGAAATATTGCAAGTCTGAATAACTCTTTTGAGGCCGAATAAGTGAGGTTTATTTTGCTTGTCCTCAGGTAGTTTACACCTTGGACACCATAAGATTGTAATAGAGAGTAAACAGTATTATCCTTTTGTTCCTCATTCCCATGCCAACTGCACTTTTGTGCCTTTTGAACTTTAGTTCTTTTGATATGAGTCCTCCTGCAAGCCTTTCTTACTGAATTTTAATTCAGGATCCTCTATCCCATACTGTCCTTTTGTGTGAACAATGTACTTCATATTTCAATTCATGGATGGAGAGGATCTTGTGGCCATTTAGTACTTCATGATTTGATATTTTGCTTTGATATCTATTGTTTTTCTTTAAGGAGTTTTGACTCTTGATAGCTTTTTTCTTTTCTGAATATATGTCATGGGATCATTTATATATGATATACTGTCTTACTCTGCTTCCTTTTCGTGGGTCTTTTGCTGTGACCCCCTTGGATATTTAAGATTTGACATGGATGGAGCCTCGAAATAGTATTCCAGACCTCTTTTACTTCTGAGCTATTTACAGGGGTTAAGTAAGACTTCAATGAATGCATTGCCAGTTAGGAACACTGCGACTAGAAGACATTCTATACTTTAAAGCATAGTCTCTTGCTCAAGATTTCAGTTAATAAAGAACCCTGATGTTTCCATTGCAACCAAAATTTTGCCTCTTTATTCAAAACCAAAAGAAATACTTGCAAAGCAATAATGGAAAACAGCATCAAATCCAATAATCAAAAAGAAAAAAATCAAAGCATTAAAGAACACAAAACAATTTATTTATGTACAAAAAAAAAAGAAAGAAAAATTATTGCCCACTACTGAAAATATTTAATCATGGGGAAGTTAAGGGGTGGGCTGAATAATAGAGATGAGTTGTTTAGCCACAATCTAGCTGTGTTGTTTTTTAAACTGAACACATGTCTACTATCCTACAATCGTCTCTTACAGCTTGAGGAAGTTGAAGGAGCTCAGGCTGAGTATCAGTCATAGAACTGGCCTTTCTTGAAGTAATATTTATTATCTTAAACTCAGTCAGATAATTTCCCAGGACAGAATCAGCAGATTCATTTCCCTCTCCTAGCTTAGTGAGATTGTGCTTCATGTAGGGCTCTCTTAATGTCTTAATCAGGTTAGGGCTGCCCTTCTGAGGTAACCACAAGTGAGACCAATCTGAAGCAAAGTACCCATTTAGTCTTGCTGTCCAATCTTGGTTCAGGATCATTCCATAACCATCAGGTATGTCTGCTACTACAATGTCAATGTAATGACATATCCTTTTATTTGCATACAATCGAATCAGAACGTTCTCCATCTCCCCCACTACTTTGACACTAGTTTTGTCGAGTTGAGTGACATCCCAAATAGTAGGTTTTAGTTGCCCATTGAGTTTTTTTCATACTTCCAGAGGCATAACATTCATGGATGATCCAGATTCCACCAAACAATTATGCACCTTATGATTCAAAATTTCAAGTGTCACAAGGAAAGGTGGAGTGCTAGTTTTCCTTGTCCTAGTTAATTCAATCTTTTCTTCCACGGGCTGATTTTTTGTAGGCATCTCCTCTTTAAGTTTGTCAGCTTTTCCGTCCTCATCATCTTCCACAGGTTTGGTAGGTTCAATGAGTGGCTCTATTTCCTGTTTTCAAGTAGTGGCTTTAGGCGTGTCATCTTTAGCTTTCACATCAGACTGCCTCTTGACTTTCTTTTGCAACTCTTTAACCTTTGGAAGTATTGCATTGTCCTTAATTGCCAGGTTTTTATCTTTTGTGGTTGTAGGTGTATATTGAGACTTGAGAGTATTTTCTTCTATGTTGAATAGCGAAACACCATTCCATAAGAATATTGTATCATCATCTTGCTTCTCTATGGTCTGTTCTTTTCCTCCTTCTTCACCACTGTCTTTAGTCAATTTGGAGTTCAGCAACTTATTCATTACCAAAGACATTGAATTCAACCATTGAGGGCATTTCTTCTCAAAGTGGGGCTGCTGGTGAAAGGTACAGAAATTATCCCCCCCTATTTTTGTTATGTTCATTGATGCTAAACTTGGTGGAGGGACTTGCCATTGGTTGTTATCCTCTCTTTTCGGATAGCAGGGCTTATAAGTTTTCTGAATTTCCTTTTCTCTCTCTAGATCTATGATTCGGTTAGATAGCTTCTGAAGCATTGTCATCATTCTCTGATACTCATGTGATTGTTCATCTACAGGTTTAGACAGCAATAAAGCTCTTCTGTTTGTATTTTTCTCTCTAGGTAAATCAGGATAATCTTCTACACCTTCCCTTTTAGCCTCTACCCTTTCTGCCTCTTCATAAGTTTCTACCAACGTAGTTTTGGCTTTCATCTTGGAAAACATGGCCAGCTCAGGCCCTAGGGCTGAGGTAAAATACTCAATTAAGACCTTGTTTGAGGGTCTGTCAGCTTCAGAGAAGTTATTTAGGTATATTGAAAATCGTTGAGTGAAAATATGTACCTTTTCATTCTTCTCTTTTCTTAACAAACTAAGACCTTTCATTAATGAGGCATGTGTTTTCTGAGTTGCATATTTATTTCTGAATATTTTTTCAAAAGCATTCTAGTCAGGAATAGAATTTGCAGCGAGACTGAAGTACCAGAATGATGCTGCTCCTTTCAGGGTGTGCGGGAAAAGTCTACAGACCACATCTTCATACTCCCTAGCCCTTATCCCTTCTAATGCTAGATAAAAGCTTTATAGGTGGTCATCTACATCGGTCTTCTCCTCAGGGTCAAACTTAGGCAGCAACTTCTCAAAACCTTGAGGTAAGTCATGCAATGGAGGCGTAAGGCTCAAAGGTGATCTAGCTCTTCAAGCAGGTAATGGGTTGGGCTGGTTCACAATCACACCAGCCATGAGTACAGGCAAAAGAACAAAATCTGAGAAAAGAGAAACTTGGGGTGAGAATAGGCTTTCTTACTTCAAAGGTATAACCAAAACCTGTAAGTACTTGGGTCAGGCTGAAAGCTTCAAATATCTGTTGGTAAGGTAATCATGGGAAAACTAAGTTTCCACGGCCAGCCATTCACTGGTGGCCCTCCTTCTAGCGCCAGAACTGTTGAGGCCTAGAAATTCGCAGGGGACAACAGAAAGGGATTCTCCCCAGTCAACGTTCCCAACTATCCCGTTGACTATTTGGTATAGGGAATCCGTCCGGTTTGCAGTCCAGCTACCGTAGGTCAAGTAACAAAACAAAGGTTTTACCAGTTGCGGCCCGGTCCACTGAGTTTTTGTAATTTTGACTTAATGTATGAAATGCAGATGCCTAATTAACCATGCATGGTGGTGAGGCTGCAAGGAGCGTCACAATGTGATGCACAAGTTCTTACCTCTCGTCTTAGGCTCCCAAGCCTCCGAATCACATATGCAGTCATGAAATAAACTAACTACCTATCTATCTATCCCCGGGGAGCAAACTGAATTTAATTATGAGTAATGGAAAGCGTGCATGAAACATAAGAGAAACTATAGTTAGCTGATATTTCTTCCCATATCGCATGAACAATTAAAGATATTTCATAACCAGATAGCCAATTGTTTATGAACAACATTCATTACTCCTAGTGGAAATATTCATAAAATAAACCGGAAAACATTCATACAAGAACATAGGTTCAATGAGTTAGAACGGTCTCACAGTTAATGGATACAAAGCTGAAAACAAAATAGTTCCTCTTCAACAAATCCATAGTACAACATTTGAATATTCCACCAAGCTTTCTCCAACAGGAAAACTGTAATATTTTATTGCAAAAGGAAATAGTTCTTCTTACAATATGTCTTCACCAGTCTCACTGGGAAAAATTCCTCTCTTTCCTTCTAAGTCTTTTACATTTATACAAAAAAGGGTCAGACTGTTGGGCTGCCCAAAGTGACCTTTGGGATTCCCAACTTCTCGTCTCCCAACGTTCTACTTTACTTAAATGTTTTACAAAATAGTTACAAATTACAATAATGACCGATCCTTCATGAGGAGGGGCCCACTTGACTATCTAGAAACTTCCTCCACGCTGTAGCTTCATTAGCGATTCCTTCAAAAGCGCAAGGCTCTAAAAACTGAATATTTATCTCAAACTTCTCAGCTTGATTCTTGATAGCCTCGACCCTAGATGTACTCAATCGGAGCTGATCTTCCAGAAGCTGTACACTGACAGCTGGATGACCTACTTGGCTTCTCAAGATCAGATCATCCAGGGCTTTGATATCCTGCACCTTAGCTTCTTCTTCCTGGAATCTCTTCTGCAATAGCTCCACAAAGGCATCGTGATCTGGGAAAGCTTCAAGCCTCTCTTCTGCTTCTATCTGGCACCGGTTATATGTAATGAGAAGTCTTTTGAAAAACTCAGTGCATAATCCGTTTGTCTTCTTTACTGCCTTCTTGAAGTCTTCAGCGGTGTTAATAGAAAACTCCACTAGGTTATAGTCCCGTTTGAGGGCCTGCTGGTCTTTTGCCGGTAGATCAGCTGGGGTTTCTTCATCGTTCTCCAACCTTTCCATTCTTGCAGTTAGGACCTCTAGGACGTCCTGGGATCGGTCCACAAAGTAGGATGCAGTTTCTAGGATCTCCTCCAACCGGCCATCGATTTGCAGCACTCTACATCTTTCTTCTTCAACAGCAGTCTGCAGCTGCAACATCTTGGTTTTCTGGGTCAATACATGCTCCTTGAAAGGCTACAGATTAACATGCTGTTCTCTTGCCACTTCCAAAGTAGTGGTCAAATAATAAATCTGCTCCTGATGTTCCTTTCTCAGTTCTTGGGTGTGCATATAATTTGCCTGCAAGAGGATCTTCACCTGCTCTTCTAGCTCCTCCACCTTTGCCAGTAGATGTCCCTTCTCACTCTTTAAATCTTGGCATTCCTTCTGCACTTTCTCTAGGGCCTCCTGTGCTGTTTCCTTGACTTGCATTTCTACTTGAAGGGCCTGTACTTCAGCTCTTGAGGACTTCATTTCCCATTGCACATCTTCATATTTCCTTTTGAGCCTGTTGCTTTCCTCCCTCTCTTTCCTCAATGTATCATTTAATTGAGCAGAAGATTTCTTGGATTGCTCCAAGTCTATCATTATCTTGCCTACATTATCTTTTGAATCTTGGATGAATGCATACCCAGCTCTTAGGGTAAATCTTAGATCCTGGTCAGTTCCTAACATAACAGCCGTATCTGTTATCATTTTACCAGGTAGACCTTTCGCCTCAACTTTCCTCTCTGTCCTCTTTATTATTCTCTTCGTTGCCCTATCATAATATACAGTGTTGAAATTAGGGATTTCCTTTCCCTTTTCCTGCACGAAATGGACCAGCTCGAGTGTGGGGACCATGGGTATGCTGGTAGCAGGTACTTGAGGGATCTGAACCTCGGGGTTCTCCAACTCCTGGGTCTGCTTTGCTACTGTTTCAGAAGCTGACTGCTGGGTCGACTTTATTCTTTCAGCTTCTTTCTTTTGGAGCTCCTCATCGAGCTTTCTCTTTGCTTCTTCTGCTTCTCTGGCTGCTTCCTTTGCTTTCTCAGCTGCTTCCTAAGCAGCTCTTCTTTCTCCTTCTGTATGCAGCCTTTCTGCAGCTTCTTTTGCTAACCTATGGGCTTCTTCATTTCTCCTTTTTGGCTTCTTCCTCAGCCTTATCCTGTTCATCCCCTTTCCCACCTATGGTAGTGATTTTCTTCTTGAATCTTTTCTTCAGTGCTGTCATGTTCAGGGTGTTCTGAAAGACAAATTCTTCCCTATCGAAATGGTGGGTATACTCAAAATGCACCTTATGCTCTTTACAGTGCTTAGCTACTTTCCCGTGAGTATCATTTCTTCGGAAAGGCATCTCGCCAAAATGGAACTTCTCCAACTCCTCTACGAATTCAGCAGCTTGTTTCACCTTGGTGAATTTGTAGCTTCCTAGCTTTAATGGCAAGGGAGGGTAGGCAGTCTTCTTATGTTCGAACAGAAAACTGCCTATTCCATCTATGAACACTTGTTTGACTGCCTCCTTGTGGACCATGTAATCCGTTGCATATTTGGGCAGTAGTGAAGGTGCTCTTGATCCTCCAAACATCCGGAAGTACATGCCATTTTCAGTTAAGTAATAATCCACGTATTCTTATATTACTTGCATGGATTCTTCCAACATACAGTCACACTCTTTGTGGAAAATGAGTGTGTACAGTGGCATAATGAAGTGCTCACAGACCTCTTTGTAATGGCTATGGTACTGGTGAGCCCACAATGGTCTATAAGCGGCATAAATAGGCATTCTTTCCCTGTCCCAGATGCACCTGAGATCGGGGAAAGGATGGTTGCACAATATGCAGTCTATCAATATGGAACTCATATAGAATTTCGATCTTTTCCA
>LPNX010414547.1:288618-323153 GCA_001517045.1 Pseudotsuga menziesii | reverse complement strand
AAGCAAGAAGAAAGACTGCTGGATACCATGCTGGCCCAATTGAAAATTGTCCCTTGGGTGGCCACATGGAAAATGATGGGTATCCACTCTAGCTTGAAGATTCTACCATGAGCTCTCCCAAAGATCCTATTAAGCATCAGAGTGATAAATCTATAGGGATCCCTCAAGCTCGCTGTATCATACTCACTTGTCGGTCTATACCGGTAATGCTTTCCCTACAACAGCATTCTCTTAAGAGTTTCTACCAGGTCCATTCTGATGCTGTTCAGCCAATCATCAGATAAGAAAACTTGGGATTCTGGTAGGTGATAATCCAATGCTACATATCCAGGGCTAAATGCAGCATAGCCCTGTCCTTCAACATTTCCCATAATCATTGTAGTTATATCTACTCGGGGCACAATCAAGCCAATTAATTCAGAGCATGGGAATAACTCTCGTCGAGTGGCAAACTTCATGAGAGAAGATTTCTCTATGTTAGCATAGATGGATTCTTCTTCGAGGCCCATGTCGGGAACCTCCCTACGGGAAATCAATCTATATATTTCACCCCATTTGTACTCGGGTTCAACACTAGAAACACATTGAGTGTCTTCATATATGTATTTGGTCTTCGTGACAACCTCTACTTCTAGTTCTTCTTCGACCACAGGGGCCTTCTTCTTCGGCCTTTTGGACATGGTGGATTCGAATTCTTCGTGCCATATATAACATTGTAACATTGAGAAATTCAAGGTGCGGACATTTATATGATAGTGTGCAGCGTTTTACTTCTTCAATGTGTATTATGACAACAATTTGTTAGAGAGATAGATGTATACATGGATAGCCTAAAATGGCCTAACTAATGTGAACTGTTACAACCAAAGTGCAGCATTTAATGACCTTCTCTTTATCTAGCATTATGCAAACATGTCACATATAGTAAAAAAAATAGCAATCTACTACTGCTGTAGGACACTAAAAAATTCTATCAATCATATCCAAGACAGAAAAAGATCTACATTAATATGCAACACATTTCTGCTTTCTATGCATGCCATTATCACGTCGCTGCATGGGACCGACAAGGGACAAAACCCAGGAAATTTTTACAACGGCACCTTACAACTGACTGCACGCTCAATCTAATGGTCAACAGACTAAATGCGAGGATACATCACTCTTCCCCCCACTAGCTCGGGTTCAAAACACAAACAACAGTGCGCGGCATGGCACAGTGAACCACCTGCTATTCGAAAGTACGAGCTTCTACGGCACGTTCAATTAAGAAAGAAAAAAAAACAAACCCCTGTGCATACTATGGCAGATAACTATGTGTCGTGATAAACCTCCTCCCCTGACCCGGGTTCGAAGCCGAGCACTAAAATGGTTTACGCAGGACCGCACAGGTAAAAAGGCTGGGGTTCGAAGATGCGCATGATATGAAAACCTCAACACAAAGGGGCAACCAACCAATGCTTACAGAAAAAACCACATAACCTCCCCTTGCAGACCCATCATAACACATAGGGAAGCTTGGTGCAGTTGGCGTAATGGCCGTCTGCACCAAACCCCCACCCACTATGCGCAAAGGTGCACACCTACGGCCGCGGGGAGAAAAAAAAACTCCGTGGGTCAAAATGCCCATGCTAACAGTCTAGATTAAAAATCCCCCACCTATATAGGTGCGAAAAAATAACGGAACAGGAACACAGCTAGGGAAAAAAAACTACCGCAACCAAAACTGACCGCATAAAACCTTATCAAATGTCTCAACGGAACGGGAGAAGGTGAGTAAAACCTACCTGGCACGGACGTATCCGACGGGGGGATGCTTGGAAGGCTTCGCGGTGGAGACACATGTACTGAATGTAGCGCAACGAGGGACTGGGCGAGCGCGACAGCACTATAACGACGGGCATGGCTGTTAGAAAAAATAACAATAGAATAATAACTTGCCTCCCCGCATATATAGAAATGGTCCACATGTGTGACATGTAACATATCGGATGGGAGCCTATTCTGGATCGGAAGGTGAAATGTAAATCCTTCCGCAAAGGCGGAAGGCCATAACCTAAATTCGCTCGTAGTGATAGGAAAAGCGGGAAAAAACCAATGATCGGATGTCGGAGGTAAAACCAATCGGAAGGTGACAGTGCAAACTCTTCCGCAACGGCGGAGAGTCATAACAAAAATCCATCCGTGAAGCTCGAATCGGAACAAAACGACTTTACGTCGGAAGGGCTAGCACTTTTCCCACTTGCAACGTCGGAACTTTAAAGCATACCCCTGCCCGCAACGGCGGGTCCTAAGTTGGAATCGAAAAACTTTTAGATCGGAGAGGTAAGAGTTTTATCAGCCGCAACGGCGGAGGAAAAAAGATAAAAATTTCCAATGCCACAGCTGCCAAAGTAAAATAATGAAATCGGGAAAGATATCGAAGTCAAAACGAAAATCCATCTGCAACGGCGGAAGAAAAAGATGGTAAAAGGCTCTGATACAAAGCCAAAATACAGCAGAAACACATGAATCGGAAAGAAAGTGAAAACCCATCCGTAACGGCGGAAAAGAAGATCATAAAAGCTTTCGATGCCAAACAAAAAAGCGTCCGACGGGAAAAACCCAACGGGTCGGAAATCGGAAGGTTTTCTTTCCGCAAAACAAAAAACCATCCGCAACTGCGGAATACCAAAGCTAAGATCCACCCGGAATGGTGGAAAATCAAAACAAATCATCTTTCGATTCCAGCATGCTTTCAAATGCGCTTAAGGGTAGCGATAGAACTTGATCGAATAGTGGATGACTTAAGGCATCAGAGGAAGAAATCAAAACAATGGGTAGCTCAATCCAAGCACAAGCAACGTATTTCTGAAAGTTCTTAGACCAATTTCAAGCAGAAAATCAAACTAATCCAAGCAAAGGAGGGTCCTAAATTTTTTTAGAATTTTGGGAAGTGATTGCAGCTGCAACAGAAACCATGGTGGTTTTCTCTCATTAAACGATTTTGTGGTAAATTTAGTGTTCTAACCATAAATTTTACACCATCAAAATTTTATAGTCCATGGCCAATTCTACTCCTAAACCCAAATCCTCTAGTAATAAGGACATTAGAGACCCATCTATAACCCATTCTTGCCTAATTTCAACACTAAATGTTGCCCTATTTCAAGACTTTTCTAATTAAGACACTTGTAAGCTATGGGATGAGCCTTAGTTATTTATATCCAAGATATTACTTGAGTTGAGAAAAAGGAAAAGAATTTTATTTCCAAAGTTGAGTAGGTACTTTCATTGGTTTTGAAAAAAGTAAAATATAAGTGGAAAGCTTAATTTGAAATAAATTACACCATGCACTTTTTACTTTATTGGTGAGTCAAAAATACCATAAGTTTCACCACCATTCATGGGAGTTTTTATAACAATCCTTAAATGGAAGGTTTATAATTTAAAATTGATTAGTAGCATTTTCTTTTTAGGGACGACACTCACTAGCACTTACGAAAGTGTCAAACCCATTTAGCCTAACTCAATTGGTGTACTTCACAAATTATGTGTGACCTAACCATCTTTCTTAATAAAAAAAAGTAACTATAAAATATAGCAAGCTTGATAATCCATCCCTCAACCTCTTCAAAGACTTCAATTGAAAGTTGCAATCCATCCCTCAACCTCTTCAGAAACTTTAATTGAAAATTTAAATCCACCCCTCAACCTCTTCAAAAACTTTAATGGAAAGTTGAAATTGCAATTCACCCCTCAACATGTTCAAAAATTTTATATTTGAATCCCACATTATGGTTAAGTCCCCAAACCTAGTAGAAAGCATGCTTAATATATACCAAAACCTAGTAAGAAGCGTATTTATAATATTTCTTGAATCCCACATTATGATGATTAACTCCTGAAAATGTCGGTGTGTGTACCAAAACCAAACCAAACCTAGTAGGAAGCATATTTAAAATATCACTTTAAACATATAGTTAATGCTCAAGGAGAAATAATATTCTTTGTTTCATTTTGGGACACCACTAGGTAGAACTATATCGGTAAGTTCTACTCAATCTGAATTGAAGAAAGACATGGAGACATGGATACAAACGTCTGAAACATGAGTGCACATGATTGTTAGCCAAAACCAAGCCGACTAAACTTGAGTTTAGGGCTCAGTCGATACTCAAATTTAATTTTCACTTTTCATGCCGACCAATTTTTCTTTTTCACTTGTCGGTGAAACTTGTCTATCTCCCAACTAGACAAGTTTATAAATTTTAGTCGGTATTTCACTCGACTAAATTTACTTTGACATACATGTTGGTTATACCGACTGATTTTACCTCGACCACTTTTCACTTCGACCAAACTTGGTTGACTTCTTCTCTTTGACCAAGTTGATTGACTTCTTCTCTTCGACCAAGTCAGTTGACCTGTTCGACCAAGTCGGCTCACCTCTTAGACCAAGTCGGCTCACCTCAGTCGGCTGACTCAATGAACCACTCAAGTCGGTTCACTTTGGTTGAAATCTACAGAGTAAGTTTCTTAGTCTAAATACTTAAGAAATTACAAATGCTTTTCACCTGTGAGTAAGATGAAGTAAAAAGGGGCACATTAACAAATCCAAAAAACTTATAAAAACATATGCCCAAATATGTAGGAAGACTTGAGTTGACCAATGTGCCGTAAAACCTGTAACTTTCACGTGGTGAGAAATTTATGGGTTCTTTGATATTTCACTTAATAGTAATTGTAATAGACATTTACAGAAGTAAATCTAGAAATATGTGCGGCCAAATAATCATGCATACAACCATAAACTATTTCATATATTTAAGTATGTAGAAATAACAAAGTATTACAAACGGGTTGGTCTAGACTTGTCGGTCTACAGAGCTTCAGCTCTTCGACTAAATCACATGCACAGAAGCTTGAGCTTCAACATCACTTTTCTCACACGAAGTTCTCTCTACTATCTAATGCCTGTTGTGTCTGTAAACTGATTTACAATTTGCTTCTTCTATTTATAGGCAACTTGAAGATTGCATCTACATGGGTCGACTGACTCACCATTAAAGACTGTAATAATTATCTACCTAACAACTTAGCTTCAGAAGTAAATTCGACTGGATTACATTGCCGAATCATGGAATCTTCCTTCCTGTCATACTGATAGACAAGATCTTGACTTGTACAGACTCTGACAGAGTCGGCTGAGAGTTAGGTACATATCTACGAGTAATTACATTTTTCCAACACTCCCCCTTAATTATAAGTAGATGGGTATTTTTAAAACAAAATTTACAAAATGTTTTAGAGCTTAGACATGCTCTGTTTATGACAGAGTTCACTGTGGAGAACTTGTCATTCCAAGATAATTACGCAGATACTAAAATGTGTCCTTTGCTAATGGCTTTGTGAAGATGTCAGTAAGTTGTTCTTCAGACTTGCAAAATTCCAAACAAATTTCCTTGTCGTTTACCAACTCTCTTATAAATGAAATCTTGTGTCAATGTGCTTGGTTCTCTTGTGAAACACATGATTCTTTGATAATGCTATGGATGAATTGTTGTCTCAAAAGATTATTTTTGGTTCTTGATGGTTCTGTGACAAGTCTTTTAAGACTCTCCTTGTCAAGAAAGCTTGACATGCAGCGCTTGTCGCTGCAACATACTCTGCTTCAGTTGAAGATAGAGTTACTATGGGTTGTTTCTTTGAAGCCCATGAAAAAACACCTGTAGCAAAATAAAATGTGTACCAAGATGTTTTGTTCCTGTCATCTATGCTACCTCCATTGTCACTGTCAGTGTAACCAATGAGTTTAAAATTTTCTGAGGTTGAATACATAATACCAAGGTCTTTTGTGCCACTTACATACCTCAGAATTCTTTTACCTGCTTGCCAATGTGAGTCTTTTGGTGACTCCATGAACCTTGAGATCAGATTTACTCCATACATAATGTTTGATCTTGTTGCTGTCAAATACATAAGGCTTCCAATAAGCCTTTTGAATAGCGTAGGATCTACAGTGGATCCTTCATCATCCTTGCTCAATTTTAAACCTGTTATCACTGGTGTTGGGGCTGTCTTGCAGTTAGACATGTTAAACCTTTTTAAAACTTCACTTGCATAATTAGACTGTGATATAAAGATACCACTTTCAGACTGCTGAACTTCAATGCCCAAAAAAAATTTCATAAGCCCCAGATCAGTCATTTCAAATTCACTTTCCATGACTGCTTTAAAATCTCCTATGCCATAATCACCAGTATATATTAAATCATCTACATACAGGCATACAATTAACATCTTATTTTGCTCATCGACTTTGGTGTACAAAGTCGGTTCAATTTCACTTCTGTGAAATCCATTTTCAATGAGATAGGAATCAATCTGACTGTACCAAGCTCTAGAAGGTTGTTTCAAACCATATAATGCCTTTTTCGGCCTGTACATTTTATGATCTTGACCTGGAACTTCATACCCTTGTGGCTGTTCCACATATACTTCCTCTTCTAGATATCCATTTAAGAATGCTGACTTGACATGCATTTGATGAACATGCCATTTGTTTTGTGCAGCAATGGCCAAAATTGTTCTGACTGTATCCATGCATGCAACACGTGCAAATGTTTCATTGAAATTGATGCCGGGTTGATGTGTGAACCCTCTTGCTACCATTCTTGCCATGTGCTTTTGCACATTCCCATCAGCATCTTGTTTTGTCTTATAAATCCAATTGACACTGATTACATCTTTGTCTTTGGGTACATCAACCAGTTACCATGTATGGTTTTTCTCAATGCATTCTATTTCTTCATCCATGGCTTGTGCCCATACTTCTTCTTCAACAGCTTCTTCAAATGTTAGTGGATCATTTATAGGTGCAAATAATGCAAAGAGAGAGAATGAATTAGGTGTACCATCTTCATATATCTCCCAAAGACTTCTTGTCTTCACCGGTTCTGTCGATGTCGACCTCGACGAAATGCTTGATGGAGTCTGTTGTCCTCTTGGTGTACTTGTCGGTGTAGCTTGAGCTCCTACTTGTGTCAATGGTCCTTGTGCTAAACCATGTCTTGGTGTCATGGGAGTTGACGGTGCTCCGATCGGTTGAATTACATGTGGTATTTGAACCACTTCCTCTTCCATATCATCATTGTCGACGTTCGACACAATATTGACATTTATGTCAATGGTTCCATTCCATGATTCGTTCTCGACAAATTCAACATCTCGACTAATAATCACTTTCCTTGCGATAGGGTCATACAACTTGTATGCTTTTGTGTCTTCTGAATAGCCAACAAAAATACATTTCTGTCCCTTCTTGTCTAGCTTCCTTCTCAGCTCATCTGGAACATGAGCATATGCAACACAACAAAAAAAATTTAAATGACAGACACTATGATTCATACCTATCCATGCTTCTTAGGGAACTTTTTTCTTCACACTCTTTGTCGGACATCATTTGGTAATGTATATGGCAATTACGACAGCTTCACCCCAATACTCATTTGGCAAATGCTTGGTTGCCAACATGCTGCGTGACATCTCCATGATGGTTATGTTCTTTCTTTCGGCAATATCGTTCTGCTGAGGTGTATACCATGTAGTGAATTGTTTCTATATGCCATGGGTCTTGCAAAAATTCAGAAATTCATTTGAAACATATTCATCTCCTCTTTCGGTTCTTAAGATCTTGATGCGATGTCCACTCTGGTTCTCCACAAGTGCCTTAAATTGCTAAAAATAACTAAATGCATCAGATTTATGTTTTTGGAAATATACCCATGTATTTCTTTATTAGTCCTCAATAAAGTTTAGAAAATACTTGCAGCCACCAATGGATGATGTCTGCATTGGACCACAAATGTCAGAGTGCACAATTTCAAGTGGTGTGCATTCTCTATAGGAATTTCCAACTACAAATGTCTCTCTGTGCTGCTTGCCAAAAATGCATCCTTCACAAACCCTCTCTTGTCTGTCGATCAATGGTAATACCTTCACCATATTCTTTGTGTGCAGTAGCTTCAGCCCACCAAAATTCAGATGTCCAAATCTGAAATGCCACAATGAGGATTCATCGTGAACTTCTGTCTAAAATGCAGCTTGCAAATTAGCGCTGCAATTTTCTCTCTTGTCGAGGAGCTCGACTGTTTCTTCATTTTCTGCCTTGAATGCATCTCCTGTGTTCATATTCCCTTTTATGTCGGGAACTATTCTCAATGGAAACAAGCAGTTTCTTGTCATTGGAACTTTTGCTATTAGTTGGTCGCTTGGACGCGTGTCTTTGATCACACAGTGTTCATCTTCCATGTAGACTCTGTAGCCTTTTTGTAACAACTGTCCAATGCTTGAAAAATTATGTTTCAGACCTTTGACATGATAGATATCAGGGATATACTTACTCTCCCCCTATTTGGTTAGAATATCAACAGTGCCTTTTCTTAAGATAGCAACTTGGACATTGTTTCCAAGTGTAACATCAGTTTTAAATGAAGCGTCTAGACTGGAAAACAGATTCAAATTACCAGTCATGTGGTTGCTGCATCCTGAATCTAAGTACCGTATGTCATGTGGAATTTCTTGAACAGCATTGCATTCAAGTGGAGATGTTGATGCCATTAACATTGCACTTGTCGGAGTGTTGGTGCTGGTCGACTGACTTGGGCTTTGCCTTCCTTGGTCATATTGCTTCTTCCTGCATTCATATGCATAATGACCAAACTTCTTACAGTAATGACATTGAATTTTTTATTTATCAAACCTCTGGCCACTTGGCTGACTTGGGTTCTGATAATATCCTCTACCACTGACATTTGCAAGACTTCTGCCTCATCCTCCTCTTGAAGAACTTATTCCTCTGACTCTAAAGTTGTTTCTCCCTGTGCCTCTACCACGGCTTGTGGATGACTGTGCTACAAATGCACCTTCCAATGATGTCTGTGATCTGTTGAGTCTATTTTCATGATTGATGAGTGAAGCTTGGAAATTATCAATGGTAAATGGTAAGGTCACAACCAAGTTTTCAAATATTGGGGGAAGACTTCTGAGAACTTTTTCAACAACCCTTTGGTCTACTATGGGTTCTCCATGAGATTTCAGTTGGTTTATCAACCCAACAACTCTGGTGTAGAATGTGTCTACATTCTCTAAATCTTTCATGCACAAAGATTCAAAATCTCTTCTCAGAATCTGCAGCTTGGACGTCTTTACCTTATCCAAACCTTGATAGGTAGTCTCCAATGTATCCCATGCTTCCTTAGCATTAGACTTTGCTACTATTCTTGGGAGTATGCTCTCATGCATATCTTGATGTATGTAGAACAGATCTTTTCCATCTTTCTTCCTCTGTTCTCTCAAGATATATTTCTTAGCCTGTGTGAGACTGTTATATGCTATCATGTTTGTTGGTTCTGCATAACCATGCTGGACTATCTCCTAGACATATTGACCTCTGAATAAAGCCTTCATTGTTAAAGACCAATATTCATAATTCTTTCCTGTAAAGATTGGAGTTTGCAATGAACTAGAAGTGGAATCCATTTTTAATTTTTAATTAACTTTCCTTACAAAATTAAATTTCCACCTTTTAAGACAAGATTTATTTCCTAAATCTTGGGCTGATATAAACCTTGCTCTGATATGAAACCAAGCTCTGATACCAGTTAGCCAAAACCAAGCCGACTAAACTTGAGTTTAGGGCTCAGTCGATATTCAAATTTAATTTTCACTTTTCATGCCGACCACTTTTTCTTTTTCACTTGTTGGTGAAACTTGTCTATCTCCCAACTAGACAAGTTTATAAATTTTAGTCGGTCTTTCACTCGACTAAATTTACTTCGACTTACTTGTCGATTCTAATGACTGATTTTACCTCGACCACTTGTCACTTCGACCAAGTCGGCTGACTTCTTCTCTTCGACCAAGTCGAATGACTTCTTCTCTTAGACCAAGTCGGCTGACCTCTTCGACCAAGTCGGCTCACATCAGTCAGCTAACTCAATCGACCACTCAAGTCGGTTCACTTTGGTCGAAATCTATAGAGTAAGTTTCTTAGTCTAAAGACTTAAGAAATTACAAATGCTTTTCAACTATGAGTAAGATGAAGTAAAAATGGACACATTAGCAAATCCAAAGAACTTATAAAAACATATGCCCAAATATGTAGGAAGACTTGAGTCGACTAATGTGTCGTAAAACCCAGAACTTTCACGCGTTGAGAAATTTATGGGTTCTTTGATCTTTCACTTAATAGTAATTGTAAAAGACATTTACAGAAGTAAATATGGAAATATGTGTGGCCAAATAATCATGCATTCAACCATAAACTATTTCATATATTTAACTATGCGGAAATAACATCGTATTACAAACTTGTCGATTACAAATTGGTCGGTCCACACTTGTCGGTCCACACTTGTCGGTCTACAGAGCTTTGACTCTTAGACTAAATCACATACATAGAAGCTTGAGCTTCAACTTCACTTTTCTCACTCGGAGTTCTCTCTACTGTCTAATGTCTGTTGTGTCTATAAACTAATTTACAATTTGCTTCTTCTATATATAGGCAACCTGAAGATTGCATCTACATGGGTCGACTGAATCACCATTAAAGATTTGTAATAACTATCTACCTAACAACTTAGCTTCAGAAATAAATTCAACTGGATTACATTTCCGAATCGTGGACTCTTCCTTCCTTTCAAACTGACAGACAAGATCTTGACTTGTACAGACTCTGACAGAGTCGGCTGAGAGTCAGGTGCATATCTGGGAGTAATTACATTTTTCCAACAATGATAGGAAGATGGCTCGTGATGTTATGAGATTTGTGGAAGAGGGGGTAGATTGAGGTACGATTAAACCTCCTACTCAAACATGCAGAATTGGAGATAACCAGAACCAGAACCATTTGGTGTCGACTGTGACTGCTAATTATTATAGAAGGTATGTATTATCCATGGATGCGAATGTTAATTTAAGCGAATTAGAGGATCGATGGCAGGGAGTACAGAACTTTTAACGCTTGTATGGATATGAAGTGTTTTCACAGCTTCTTAGAACATCTACATTTACATCTACATTTACATTTCTAGAAAATTTCATTGTTGTTAGATTCATATATGTTGAGGGATCCATTCATCCCTATGAATATCAAATTATCTAGAATTCTATATTCACATGGTATCAGATCAAGCAGCATCTAGAAGACAATACTTATAATAATTTCATTTTCAGGCATGATAGTATCGCTATTTTCAGGCATGAATTAACTAATACTAATAGTGATCTTCGCATAGTAGCGGAAGCTGAAGCTAATAGTGTTGATATTCGAGTAGCAGTGGAAGCTGAAGCTAATAGTGATAGTGATGATCTTCGCATTGCAGTGGATGGGTTGCCAGAATTTGCCAGAAAGTGAAAACGGTGATGATGATTACTCAATCTGTTATGAAACATTTTCCGATGAACCTGCAAAAAAGTTGCCATGCACACATCTCTATCATTCAAAATGCATTCTCTTATGGTTTCGCTATCAAATCTCATGTCCAACGTGCAGAGATAAGCTCGCTCCTGTGCCTGCATTACGTTAGGCATAATTTCTTGACTGTTTATTTTTTATTTTTTAATATTACATTTTCAAGAGATTCGCCAGAGCTATGTCACAATGAGGAGGAGGCGATGAGAGGCATGACTAAAATTGGACTCTGGTGTATTCAATGGCGAGCAATACTTGTTCTGCTATGGAGCAATGAATGCGATGACGGTCGCACTGTCCGCCGTCGGATCGCTCTTTGGAACGGATCCGACGACGGACAGTGCGAGCGTCGTCGCATTAAATGCTCTATAGCATAACAAGTATTGTTCGCCGTATTCAATGGCCTTCTATGCCAACGTTGTTCGTTGTATTCAATGGCGTTCTATGGCCAATGTTGTTCAAATTGGAGTCATGTCTAATGCATTTAATGGCCTTCCATGGCCGAAGCTGTTGTTCAAATGTTAGCTGGTACAATATATATTATCTCATTGAGTGTACGTATAACTTGAAATAAATAGGCCATGTGTTGTACTCCACGAGTACTGAAGAATCATCAATTGTAAATATGTAGGTGATTCAAACTCGTCATTTCTTTGTAATATATGTGTGATGTTCAATGCCTCGGATGTGACCCACAGCTATGGTCATATTTCATTACCTGTTGTTGTTCATATATATATTCAATGCCTCGGTTGATGTAAGAAATTAGTAGTCTATACCGTCCAAAGATAGTGATGGAGCTATTGTTTTCACAATTTTCAGTGTTTTCAATTTGATGCGTTCGTTCATATTGTTGTAGTAGAATTTGGTCACAGGAAGAACCATAAAAATCCATTGACAACATTGATGTTTTTAACAATACTTTGAATTCTGGGCTGTTCAAAAAGGAATGGTGTTAGGCAAGAAAATGCATGTTTTTTGTTACTATTCTAACTATGTCGTGTTCACCTATTTTTGGATGTCTTGCCTTGATTGGTATTGGCAAGAAAAGGGATGTATTTTGTTACCATTGTTACTCTATTGTGTTCAACTTATTCTTAATTTTTGCTGGTGCATTTTTTAGGTCTTGCTGCACATTTTTTTTTGGCATAATTTATAAATTTTCATGCTATAAATTGTAAATCTACTTGTTGAAAATTTTATGATATGAATAACATGTATCTACTTATGTGTCTAGCTAATACTAGTCCTCTTATTTTATAGTCTTTCTTGAAATCCTGCTAGTTGTTTACTCTGAGGTTTCTTATTAGTGACAATTATTTGTATAAATCAAACCATAGAGGATTAAAAACACTTCTACCTGGATTACGTGGCTTAAAATCCTATTAGAAATACTCACAAAAGCATATGTAACTATTCTTTGTAATATATATGTGATAATTATTGCCTCGTTGTATATATATAGATATATATATATATATATGTTCGGTGCCTCTGCTATACCGTGTTTTTGCAATGTTCAGTGTTTTAGATTTCATAAGTTCATGTTGTAGTGCACCACAAAATGTATATACGTGGTTGGTTGTCGATATGACAATCAATGTTTTAATTTTTGAATTTTTCTCTATTTAAATTGGGATATTTGAGTTTGGGATTATTAGTTAGTTGGGTTTGTCTCTTTAATCAAATTCAATAAGTAATAATTTTATTAAAAAAAGAAAATTAAAATTGGGATATTTGGGTTTGGAATTATTAATTAGTTGGTTTTGGCTCTTTAATCACTTTTTTAAAATTGAATAAGCAATAATTTAATCTAAAATAAGTAAAAATTCAAATTATCAAGTTTTCATTTTCTTTATGTCTGGTTTCTTAATTGTTATGTTTTGCAATCTAAATTTAATATAAAAAAAAATTGAGTTTTCTTTTAGAATCTTTTTCTTTATATTATTGTCATCAAAGTCAAAACAAAACAAAAAAGAGTTTGTATGTCTTTGTTTTTAGTATAAGTTGTAAAAGAAGTTTATTTATGTGAATTGTTTCCATATATGTTTTATTTTTGTGTATGAAAAGAGCTTATGAAACAAGTTTGGTTTTATATATCATACTTTTTGGTGTAATATATCATAAAAAATTGTACATTTTTTATTTAGGTGTTTGATGATAGTCATCTCAGAATTTTGATCAAAGAAAAAGAAAGGTTGTATTTTTCTTTTCTTAATGTTCATAAAATGAAAAGCATAAAAAACACAAATATTTGAAAAAGTTTTTTTTATTCAAAGTGTTTGTATTCGCTAAAAATTTAGTTAGAATTTACTTTTGTTTTTAAGCATTTATATTCTTGTAGTTCTTATTTATTGCAAGAGTCAAAATATACAATTCAATTGTACTTTTATTTTATAGGGTTCACAAACTAGCGTATGAGTAGTAGCATTGGATTAGGGTGAAAAAAAAAACTAAATCTATTGAACTACTAAACATAGGTTTCTCGCTAAGGATAGGAAACATATAATTATTGTATGGGTGTTCTCGAGATGCTCCTCTAAAACAAGATTCAAGTATGAGTTCATGTCCACTTAAGTTGACAATTTTATCTCTCTCGATCTTAATCAATCATCTGTGGGATCTTGTGTGTATGGGGATATAAAACATACTATGTTAGGATATTTAGACACTTAGGAGTTAATTAAGATCAACTTGTGTAATATATCTGTTAGGTAAAAGTGTGTTTCTTTAGTATGCATTAGTATGCATTTGTAAATATTCTAATCCGATGGTCATGATATGTTCTAGACATAGAGTGATCCGACGGTTCAACTTCTCTTAGATCATACCTACCATTGATCCCTGGCTTAACACCCGATCGGTCTATGATCTCTATTTAAAGAGCATAGAGGTTCCTTGGCTAGTTGATCAATTATGAGAAGCTCATGTAACTTTCTTTCTTTTGCATAATAAATTGCTCCAAGTAGCTATTTAGCTGGGGCCTTGGACTGTTTCCCTCTCGAGGGTTTTAACCACGTGACAAACATTGGTGTGTTGATCTGTGATATGTTTGTGGGAAGTGGTATCTGAAGGTGTTCGGTCTTTTGGGAGTACCATGTGTGCCCGAACATGGTATCAGAGCTTTTATGAAGAGCCGCTTTCGGTTTTGATCAAGATCTGGAACTGGTGTTGATGAAACTTTGAAAGGGTTTATGGTTCTAGATTTTATGTGCATTTGTGTCCTGTGGGAGCTATTCCATTGCGTCTGAAGCGTCGTTTCCATTGGGACCGAAAATCGCTTCTGTTTGCTCCAGAAACACCCATTTCGGTAAATCTGAAGGTATAATGTTATAGTGACAGATTTGTTTTTTTTAAATCTCTCATATTTTATCAGTTTATTATTAGATATTTTATATTTTAGTCTCAAACTGTTCTTTTTTCTGACTACATATGCTCTTTGCCGTGCACCTTGCGTGATCGTGGCGAATCAGAAACAGTAAGGGAAAGTTTTTTTTTCTTGTCTTCTCGGCTACATATGCTCTTTGCCGTGCACCTTGTGCGATCACGGCAAATCAGAAACAGTGAGAAAACTTGAAAACATAGACTTTCCGGGTAAGATAACTAAGATCTAACCCCATTGTGTGGAAAAAGTTTTTTTGTTTTTGTTTTTCATTTTTTTTATGATTTGCAGGAAAAGAAAGAAAGCATGGAAAACAAGAGAGAAGAGTGAAAAAAAAAGCCCCCTTCCTCTTTCCATACTTTTATGTACCTTTTAAACTTAGCTCACTTGGACCAAAGTTGCTTTACACCTTGATAAGTCTTGAGTTCAAGTCTTATCAAGCTACTTTTTAGTGCATGCAATTTCTATTTTCAAGTTAATTTATTGTAAAAGTGCATCTCACATAAATAAAATAAAATAAAAGTGAGTCACTTAAGTCCTTTAATTTATTGCCGCACTATTTAAAAGTCACATTATTGTAAAAGTGAACATCAGTTATTCTACAAAAGTGATTCACTTCAAAGCAAATTTATTGTAAAAGTGATTGTCAAAGGTTGATTTTGGCAAGAAGGGGCTTCTTTTCTTTAGTTGGTCAAGTTAATATATGCCATGTCACTATTGGAGACATCTTCAACATTTTCTTTGATCAAGCATAACTTCATCATCCAGAATCCGTTTTAAGTGTCGTTTTCTTTAAAACTGCATATTTTTTCAAGCTCTTTGCATCCAGATAGTTAGTTTCTATTCTTTCAGCCATTATTTTATAGTATGGTTTCCCCTTGTGATATTATACTTATAAATTCTAATTATTTCTCATCTAAATCTCGTATGGAAGATGTTCTACAAAGTATGGGACTTTTCAAGATAACCTCAGGGAAAGAAACAGAACTCACTGATGATGATAAGAAAATAAAATGAGCAAATATATGTGATGAAGCTCGTGGATAGATTGGGATGACAATCTCTATTGATTTGTGATTCCACATATGTGACATTGATGAACATGATAAAGCTTGGGAAAAGTTGGAATCTGTGTTTGGTAAACAAAATGAAATTCACGGTTATCAACTCAAGAATGAGTTGATTTCCTTGAATCCAAATGATTTTTCATGCATTCAAGACTGTTTATATAAGTATATAACTCTTAGAATCTTATGTGCAGAATGCAAGATTAAGAAAGAAGGAAAACAATGTATTTATCATATTCTTTCCAAACTTGGACCTGCATATTCTGTTTTTGTATCTACATTCTACTCCATGAAAGAATCCTTGACTGCAGCTAGCTATCAAGAGCCTAGCCTTGAATCCTTTTGGGATTCCTTAATTAGAGAGTAAGATAAGCTCATTCATCTTGGAATAATTAACAGTGCAGATACATCTAAGAAAGCCTTATTGTCCCAACAGAAAGAAAAGTCCAAGCCTCCCAAGAAACATAATTTTCGCAATAATAAGAAAAACAACAAGGGTCCTAAACCCTCTCAGTCAGCTCATTCTTTAAAAAATGACAAAGGATCCAAGAAAAAAGGAAAGAAGACTCAGCGCCATTGAAATTTTTGTGGGATAGATAATCATGATGAATCTAAGTGTTTTAAGAAGATGGCAGCCTTGGAAGCAGCAATGAAGAAGCACCACATTAGCCTAGATTTGTCTTTAGAATCTAACTCTCATGGACATGCACTTTGTGCTTTTGGTTACTCTTATACTACATCTTCTTCTTCTACTTCAAATGAATGGCTCATTGATCCCAGAGAATCTTATCATATGGCTAAGGATCAAGCCATCTTTTCTACTATGCATGAATGTAACACCAAACAAATATTTGTTGGTGATGATAGATCTCTAAGTGTTGTAGGATCTAGAACAGTTCCAATAGAAAATGGTCATTTCAGTGATGTACTATGTGTTCCAAAAATTTCCTGTAATTTGTTATCAGTCTATCAAATTACTCATTCAGGTGAAGGTAAAACTGTGACGTTTACACCTCACCAAGTTGTAATCAAGGATTTTAAAAATCCTCAAAATGTCCTTGCTACTAGAACTGTTGATGATATTACTAGGTTGTACAAATTTAACAACTTTGGGTCATCACCTTTTCCTTATGTTTTTGTTGCTCATAGTGATAACTTGAGCAAACTTTGGCATGATCGATTTGGTCACTTAAATTATCGCTCATTGCAACAACTATGTAAAGACAATATGGTGACTAGTCTTTCGCTGGTATCTTTCAAAGATGGTGTTTGTTTGGGTTGTGTACTCGAAAAACATCATCGGGACAGTTTTGACAAATGTGCCTCTTGGCACGCCTCGGTTCCCTTGGAGCTTGTGCATAGTGACTTGTGTGGCCCTCTTCCATCTGCTTCCTTTTCTAGTTTCAAATATTAATTAACTTTCATTGATGACTACTCTAGACGCACTTGGGTTTACTTCCTAAAACTTAAGAGAGAAGTATTTAACATGTTCTTTGCCTACAAGGCCCTTGTTGAAAAACAATCTAGTCATCAAATTATTAAGTTAAGATCTGACAATGGAGGAGAATATGTTAACAACAAGTTCACTACTTTTTGCACTGAATAAGGAATCCAACAACAGCACACTATTCCATATACACCACAACAAAATGGTGTAGCTGAAAGGAAGAACCGCACTTTAAAAGAAATGGCTAATTGTATGATCCAATCTAAGGGACTAAGTCTTCAATATTGGGCTAAGGCCATAAATTGTGCAAATTACATAGTTAATCACACACCCACTAAATTTTTACAGGGTATAACACTGGAAGAAGCATGGAGTAAAATTAAACCAGATGTAAGTCACTTTCATGTGTTTGGTTGTGAAGCATGGGCTCACATTCCGGATGAAAAACAGAAAGCATTACAGCCTAAAAGTGAAAAGTGCATATTTGTTGGATATTCTGAAGATGTAAAAGGTTATAGACTTCTTCAGCCACATTCTCATGATATAATCACTAGAAGAGATGTTAAATTTGATGAAAATATCTTGTCCTACGAGCCTAACTTGGTGGGTGTGCCATCTTTGGCCTGTGAGCCTAATTCTAATGATGACAGTGAGGATGAAAATCCACCTCCACCTGCTCATGTTCCCCCAATTGCACCAACACCAACACTTCCTCGATGGGTCTGTTCAACATGTGAAGCAGCTAGTGATATTGTCGATGATCCTAGAGATCAACGTCGAACACGTTCTTAGTTTCAGCAAGCCTCTTCTCTTTTGGCTTAAGTTTCAGAGAATCATGATCCATAAACTTTTGCAGAAGCTTCAGAAAATCCAGATTGGGATGCAGCTATGGATGAAGAATACCGTTCCTTAATGGAAAATGATACTTGGGATCTTGTTCCTCTTCCAAAAGGAAGAAAACTTGTCAGATGTAAATGGTTCTACAAAACTAAGTATGCATCAGATGGAAGTGTTAAAAGACTTAATGAAAAGTTAGTTGCCAAAGGTTTTTCCCAAGTTGAAGGGATTGACTACAATGAAACCTTTTCCCCTGTAGAAAAAATGAACTCCATCCACCTTGTTCTTTCCCTTGCAGCCTTACATAACTGGGAAGTCCATCAAATGGATGCCAAGTCTACCTTCTTACATGGTGATTTACATGAGTAAATTTACATGGAACAACCTCCTAGATATGTTCAGAATAACTCTAGCCTTGTTTGTCTCCTTAAGAAATCTTTATATGGCCTTAAGCAAGCTCCTAGAGCTTGGTATGCCAAAATGGATAGCTTTCTCCTTGACACTGGTTTTTCTAGATGCCATTCTGACCCCAATGTCTATACCAAGAAAGTAGAAAACCATCTCATCATACTTATTCTTTATGTTGATGATCTTATCCTTATTGGTAGTGACCCTAAACTTATAACCCATGTGAAATCCAGTCTTAAGCAAAATTTTGAAATGTCAGACTTAGGACATTTGCAATATTTTCTTGGTCTCCAAGTATTGCAAACCAAAGAAGGAATCTTTATTTCCCAGTCTAAGTATGCTTGTGACCTTATTCGTCGCTTCCACATGGAATATTGTAAACCAACCCCTTCTCCCTTCCAGTCTAGAGTCAAACTTTTTGCCATTTGTACTTCCCCTGAAGTAGATGCCACCTTGTATCATCAGCTTGTTGGTAGTCTTTTATACTTGACTCATTCCCATCCTGACCTTTCCTTTTCCGTTGGTCGTGTTTCTTGTTATATGCAAACTCCTCATGAAAGTCATTGGAAAGCAGCAAAAAGAATACTTCGATATATTCGAGGTACAATTCAGTTTGGGATTAATTACAGTACAGGGGAGAAACCTTTGTTGGTTGGTTTCACTGATTCAGATTGGGCCAGCGATCCTGATGATTGAAAGTCTACTGCAAGTTATGTTTTCAGTCTGGGATCTAGACCTGTCACTTGGGCTTGTAAGAAAAAACAAGCTCTTGCTCTTTCTTTAGTAGAAGCAGAATATCGAGCTGCAGTTAATGCCAGTCAGGAAGCTTTATGGCTTCGACATATCCTTCCAAAGTTTGGATTCGAGTAGCAGCAACCTACTCCACTTTGGTGCGACAATCAAAGTTCCATCAAACTTTCCAAAGATCTAGTTCTACATCAGCGCAGCAAACACATTGAGCTACACATGCACTTCATCAGAAATCTTGTTCATGATCATGTTATTGAAGTGCTCTATTGCCCTATAGATGATCAAGTTCCAGAGAACCAAGTCTCTTACATAAGCAAAGTTTTCTAAACTTCGGTCTATGTTAGGAGTTTAGGAATGTGTCCTTAAGGGGGGATAGGCTCTAATGCCTCCTTCCTTCTCCTAATAGAGTCACTTTTGTAAATCCTTCAATCCTATCCCAAGTTGTTCTTAAGGGGGGATGTTAGGATATTTAGACACTTAGGAGTTAGTTAAGATCAATTTGTGTAATATATCCATTAGGTAAAAGTGTGTTTCTTTAGTATGCATTTGTAAATATTCTAATTTGACGGTCACGATATGTTCTAGACATAGAGTGATCTGACGGTTCAACTTCTCTTGGATCATACCTACCGTTGATCTGTGGCTTAACACCTGATTGGTCTATGATCTCTATTTAAAGAGCATAGAGGGTCCTTGGCTAGTTGATCAATTATGAGAATCTCATGTAACTTTCTTTCTTTTGCATAATAAATTGCTCCAAGTAGCTATTTGGCTGGGGCCGTGGACTGTTTCCCTCTCGAGGGTTTTAACCACGTGAGAAACATTGGTGTGTTGATCTGTGATCTATTTGTGTGAAGCGGTATTTGAAGGTTTTTGGTATTTTGGGAGTACCCTGTATACCTGAACATACTAACTTGGTCCTTCTCTAGTGCTAGTACTCTTGAATCTTCACACTTACTTACCTTTCCCATATGTATGATTATGATCAAAGACTATTCCCCTCGATTCTTACTATGAATTGAGAAGAACAACATCCAATTTCCAGAAGACACAAGGAAGAAAGAGGGAGGTTCAAGTTCAGACAACAAATAGAGGTGCCATGCTTTGGTTTCTATATCTTCAAGCTCTTCTTCCTTCATCATAGATTCAGGTGCCTCTAGGACAATATCCTCCATGTAAGAATCCTTCTTGGAACTACATCCTTACAGTGGTCCATCCATCCTCGTGGGCTATGATTCATAGATCCAAGTTAAAGGAATTGGAAGGATTGATCTTGAAGGTGGGTACTTCAACAATGTGTTGTGTGTGTGTGATCTAGCAGCGAACATAATCTCAATGTATCAAATGACACACAGTGGTGCATCCAAGAGAGTAACATTTACTCCAAATGCAGATGAGATGTCAAAAATATCTACAAGCCAAGTTACTACTGTTACTATGTTGTGTTCAACCTATTCCTTATGTTACTATGTTGTGTTCAAACTGTTTTTGGATGTCTTACCTTGATTCGTGTTGCCATGAAAATAGATGTTTTTTGTTACCATTGTTACTCTGCTATGTTCAATGCATTCTTAATTTTTGCTGGTGCACTTTTTAGGTCTTGGTGCACATTTTTTTTGGCATTGATTTATAAATTTTCATGGTATAAATTGTAAACTTTATTTGTTTAAAATTTTATGATATTAATAACATGTATCTACTTATGTGTCATGCTAATACTAGTCCTCTTATTTTATAGTCTTTCTTGAACGTAATTGTTTTCTTATTACCTGTGAAGTGATGTTTAACGAACTATTTTCTTATTACGTGTTAGGTCATGTTTAATGAAATCCTGGTAGTTGTTTACTTTGAGGTTTCCATAATAGTGACAATTATTTGTATAAATCAAGCCATAGAGGATTAAAAACACTTCTTCCTAGATTATGTGGCTTAAAATCCTATTAAAAATACTCACAAAAGCATATGTAACTATAAATTTGTCCAAGGTATTCTATGTCACAAAAATATAAATGAAACAATAAATTTTATAACAGAGTTCTTCAAAGGTGACATTCTTATTTATGCTTCCAATTAAATTCTGATTAAATATGTTTTTAATTTTGGTTACAAACAAAGGTCCTATAAACCATGTGGGTATAAAACAACATTCAAAGTTAAACATATTCATAAGTGAAAATGAATTATATATTATAATGTCTAGTGGGTGTACCAGAGAGGTCTGTAATTCTATTTTTGGATGCATGTTTTTTATTGTGATCTTGTTCAGCTCTTTTCAGTCCATGTACATATGTTGTATCTTGTCCTTTGTTACAAGTGTTATTGTCAACATTGGAATGCTTTCAAACTTGTTCACCTCTATCGCATTGGGTTTTTTGTAATTTTCTAAATGTTATTATATTCTTTCGATGATTAGCATTGATGAATTTTTTTTAGAGCTCTCATCTCCTTTAGACAACCAAATATCCCTAGTCCTCAACCTCTATGCGGCTTCCCTTTCATCCAAAATATTCCTCCTTTTCAACTCCAAAGCAACAATATTAGCCTTAGAAACTTTTGCTGGATAACCATGACCCTCATGCTCATACCAACCTTCCGAACTTGCTTCAACCTACTTCAATTCATTTTCCTCTTTTAACATCCATTGTATAACCTTAACTTTTCATTTTGTCAATCTGAGAATTTTTGTTGAGCTTTAGCGACATATTACATTTTTTTGATGTAATTGTAACTTCAGAATGTATTCACTTGTATTTCTTATGTATTGTACCCTGATGTTTATTCCAAGAAGTGTTTGTAATGTAATTGAGTCATGTCATGCCCCAATGTTTCAATCGAGAGTTTTTATAATGTAAACAAGTCATGTCAAGTCATTGTGGGTAACCCTCCTATTGGTCAAGGGTTAAATTCCCTGCAGTTGTGGGGCCCTAGGTTTATTATACTATCCTAGAGAATTTGACCCTATGTGATTCATTGTAAGTTGAGGCAATAGTCCCCACCATTGTATTAAGGATAATCCTCCTTGTTGGTCGGAGGAGGAAAAGTCCCCACAAGTTGTGGGGCACTAGGGTTATTAGACACTCCTAGAGATGTCGGCTCTAGTAAGTAATTGTTAAGTGAGGCCGACATGTTGGATTGGGACTCAAGTGAATGAAAGAATATAAATAGAGAGTGAGCATCTCTATTTATCACATACACACTGACTCATTGGGGTGCATGAGTGAGAGAGAAGTTGTTGTGACAAGAGAGAGATTACTACTGTCGGGAGATCATCTTTATGTTTTCGGGTTTTACTTTTGGTGTTGATTCTATCTTTGAGGAAGTTGTGGGGTTTTCTCCTTTATGGCTTCCCTGAGGAAAATTCTTTGTGTCTTTTGTCTCTTTTATTTATTGATGTGCATGTTATTCTCTCAGTTAAAGATCCTAAGATCATAATGCTAGCATGAATGACAAAAATCTAACATGGTATCAGAGCTAACCTAAGAAGAAGACATTGTGTAGCTGTAGAATCTAGGGATTCTTACTTTTGGGGTCTCTCTCCACAATCCATCAGCAAAAGTATGCTAAGCTGACTCTCCATTGAAGGGCGCATCTTTCTGTCGAAGCGGAATTCGATTATGAGCATTTTCAGTTTTTGGTGTGGGAAATTAGGGCTTCTTACAGAAGAGGAATTTTTGAGTAAGCCCAACATAGGATTTCTCTCCTCATCAAAATTGAAGTTTAGATACCTGGGTCAATATTTTTGGTTGGGTATAACTCTGGGAAAGTCAAACCCTAGTTTGACCCCGAGCTGGGAAAACCCTAAAATACTAAAAATGATAAGTTTTGGTACATTCCCTATATATCAGGATTGGAGAAAGATCAAGATTTGAAACTTTCACATGCCGAAGATAAAATCCTGATTTACACTTTTTCCAAACTTTGGCCTCAGATTCACTATATTATAGGAGATATGATCCCTCCAAGTTAGGGTTCTAGCCTCTTCTAGGATTCATCCCTAGACAAGACACCTGGGGAGAATTTATATATCTTGGGCTACAAAGGTCCAAATGAAATTTCTAAAGATATTCCAGAAAGGGAATAGACTGTACTTTCTGTGGTCCTATTTTCAGACCTAGAAAATGAAACAATGACACATGGAAGTCCATACAACTTTGATGTTATGAACAGTCCTATAACAGGTCACCTTGGGAACATGATCGTAAGTCCCAATTGGTGAAAAGAATTCTGCTGAAACCTATGGTGTTGAAATAGGGACATGTGAGGCTACCTCAATGCAATGTTTTAGACACAAAGGAGTAGCAATTTCGGAGATACCACAGAAACAGTATCAAGAACTTTTGTAGAAGAAATTGGTAAACTAGGGCTTCTTGTTCCGGGAGCTTCCCTCCACTGTTTTCAAAAAAGGAGTACATTGGACAACTTAAATTGAAGAGATATATCTTTCTATTCAATTAGATCTAAAATATTTCAAGTTTTGAAATTAGGTTTCTCTAACAAACCCTAGATCATCCAGCTCCGGAACAAGGATGGACAAATCAAACTGGTAAGATCTAAATCTTTTGCTATTTTCATTTGAGGTTCTCATTTTAAAGTGATCTATCACATCAGCTTGATGATAATCTTGGTGAAGTTGACAACTTCCAAGCATGGAAGTATATTATCTCTCTAAAGAAAATGAATTGGACACCTACATGAGTAGATATTTTTGAGTTCTAAAGGGAGATGAGGCTCAAAGCCTTACACAAGAAGAACTTGGTGAAGGCCAAGAAGATCATTGCTGATTCAATCATGGATCAACTTGTACCACAAGTGTATTCCCTAAAGACACTGAATATGTTTAATTCCTTGACCAATATATTTGAAGGGAAGAACATAAATCATAATATGACCTTAAGAAACCAATTGAAGAATGTAAAGATCCAGAATGCAAAGACCATACAGTCATACTTTACAAGGGTCTCTCAAATAAAAGAACAACTTGAAGCGGTAGAAGAAGAAGTGGAGAATGCAGAAGTTGTGATAACCACCTTGAATGACCTCCTAGGATCATGAGATTCATTCATTCAAGGAATGTGTGCCAGAAGGAAGTGATTACTTTCAGAAAGATTCTAGGAAGAGCACACATAAAAAGATGCTCAACTGCTAGTAAGAGAAAAGAAGATGGGAAGATCAAGCTCTCACCATCCAAAGAAGATCCCTCAAGTGACGAGGAATATGAAGAACTCAACTCTTGAAGAAACTCTTATCTACCTTAGCATTTGGATAAGAAACGATGCTATTATGAATGAAGAAGATGATGAAGCTGAAGGCTCAAGAAGGAGTCTACCCACAAAACAAATAAAGATAAGTATTCTATTGTAATTTCATGATATTGTTTTGTTATGCATTTGTTTATATTCAGTTAATGTATTATGCATGATAGAATGTTTGCATTAATGATAGTATATTGCTAATATGCATGTGATGGGTAAGTAGCTCATGGTGCTATACAACTCTCCATTGCTGCTTATCTAGAATGAAGCCTCTTTGCGGACATATGGGATTAGTGCACAATCTCAATGTTGTCCTAGTAGAGATGTAAGGCATCTAAAATGTTTCTGTGAGATATGGATGAATGTTTTGTTGGCTAAAATAGTTGCATAATCATCTACCTTGATGCAAAATAATTTTTCATTATGAATATACCTTATGAAATGTCTCTAACCATAAAACTAATGCATTTGAATTGTAGGAAAGATCGCGTAAAATCGCCTATAAGCAAAGAAGGATGAGACTTGTTCCGAAGAACAAGTGATGACAGTTCAAGATCAAGAATAATATGATGAATGCAACGACATCATTGATGCATAACCTTCCAGCCATAAAGAAGTAACCAAGAAGAAAGGAAAGACCAGTTCAAGAAGAGTGATGTCTAATATGCAGTATCGATACATGAAGGGAAGTTCGTAGTTCCATCATGTAGTAGATAGAAACATCGTGGGATACAAGGCAATATTCGTAGCACGAGGCTTCTCACAAAAATAAGGCATAGAATACAAGGAGACATTTGCAGCTAGTGGGAGTTAAAACACATACATGATGAGATTGATGAAGATCTTAACCTTTGCTACAAGGTTGAAGATGAAAGTCTATACACTAGATGGATACATAAAATATTAGTAGCATAGGAAGCTACTTGTCACTTTGGTACAGAATGTTTCAGTGCATAGAGTACGAAAGACAGAGGGAGTATGATGCTTCGCTTTATAAGGAGTGACTACAGAATATCTTGAGGTTTGACATGGTACAAAAGGATGGACAGATTACTGATGACTCTAGGCTTTACTGAGAGTAAAGAGGATTCCAACCCTTGCTTCAAGGTTGAAGACCAGTGATGCTCCTATTATATGTCGATGACTTGTTCCTCACAGAAAAGAGGAACTCATTAAAGTTGCAAGAAGGAGACTTGATGCCAAGTTTGAGATGAAGGACTTGGGGATGATGTACTACATTCTAGGCATGGAGGTGTGGACAAGGGAAGTATGTGGTATAGATCTTGAATAGGTTCAAGATGATGGACCGGAAGACCATGACCACACCTATGGCATCGAACTTGAAGATATTGAGTGTTTCTTCATTAGAGTCGGTTGACGCCACGATGTATCATCAAATGATTTGTTCCTTGATGTACATGATAGATACAAGAGCCGATATTTGATTTGCTATGAACAAATTGAGACATGTTCACTTGATGGTTGCAAAGGGTATAGCTGAGTATGGGCTCAAGTATGATACGAATCAGAAGATTAACCTGGAAGGTTATGTTGATTCAGATTGGGCAGTGCAATCGATAGGAAGAACACTTGAGAGTGTTGCTTCTATATGGGATCAGGTGTGATCTCTTGGTTTAGCAGGAAACAATCCTGTGTGGCATGAAGTACAGCTGAAGCAG
Organism: Pseudotsuga menziesii; assembly: GCA_001517045.1. Taxonomy (NCBI): domain Eukaryota; kingdom Viridiplantae; phylum Streptophyta; class Pinopsida; order Pinales; family Pinaceae; genus Pseudotsuga; species Pseudotsuga menziesii. The sequence goes on along the minus strand of LPNX010414547.1, from coordinate 296,876 downwards.
AGTATGTCACAGATTGTTCAACTAGTTGTGAGGTAGTATGGCTGAAGAAGATATTGTCTGATTTATTTGATCGCTATTTAGATTCTACTTGTATGTATTGCGACAACTAGAGTTGTGTGAAGTTGTTAGAGAACCTGATGTTCCATGACAAGTCGAAGCATATTGAGATCAAGTATCACTATATCATGGATATGGTGCAGAGAGGAGCAATGAAGCTCTAGTATGTTGCGATGAATGAACGTATAGCTGATGTGTTGATGAAGCCATTAGCCAGAGTGAAGTTTGAGTACTTCAAGGAGAAGCTTGGTATTCTCCAGATCGAGGTTCCTTCCAAGGGGAAGTGATGATTCCATGAGCCATTCCGACATGGTGAGAGGATTGGTTCCTTCAATGGTCAGATGTAAGGGCTGAGCCATTCTGTCATGGTGAGAGGATTGGTTCCTTCCATGTCAGATATGAGTATTGAGCCATTCTGATATGACTGTAGGATTGGTTCCTACATGATCAGATATAAGGGTTATTGCCATTCTTTGAATTGAGGTACCTGGTGAGTTACCAAAAAATATCAGTCTGGGAATGAGGGCCATTCTGATATGATTGTGGGATGTGTTCTCACATGATCAGATATGAGTGCATGGCATTTCTGATGTGATTGAGGGATGTGTTCCCACTTGATCAGATATAAGGGTTGTTGCCATTCTTTGAATGGAGGCACCTGGTCAGTTACCAAGAAAGCTCAGTCTGGGACCGAGGGCCATTCTAATATGACTATGGGATGTGTTCTCACATGATCATATATGAGTGCATGGCCATTCTGATGTGATTGAGGGATGTGTTCCCACTTGATCAGATATAAACGTTGTTTCCATTCTCTGGGATAATGGAGGCACTTGGTCAGTTACCAGGAACCCTCAGTCTAGGACTAAGTGCCATTCTGACATGGTGAGAGAATTAGCTTCCTTCCATGGTCAGATGTAAGTGCTATGCCTTTTCACATATGGTACTAGGTGTTTCCTACCATGGTGGTGATTGTAAGTGTTGTTCCTTTCCACATATCATAGTAGGTGTGTCCTACCATGTTGGTGGATGTAAGTGCTGAGCCTTTCCATAGATGATAGTAGGTGTGTCCTATCATGCTGGTGGATGTGAGTGCTATGCCTTTTCATAGATGATAGTAGGCCTGTCCTATCATGATGGTGAATGCAAGTGCTGGACCTTTCTGACAGGGTTGTGGGATGTGTTCCTGCATGGTCAGATGTGAGTGTTGGGCATGCCTTTCTAACATGGTGTTGGATTTGTTCCTCTCATTGTCAAATGTGCTGATAAATTATGTTGAGAGAACACTTGATCGAGAAGAATACTTGTGCTGATAAATTGTGTCGAGAGAATACCCTCCTAGTTAAGAGGGAGTGTTGATGTAATTGTAACTTTGGAATGTATTCACTTGTATTTCTTATGTATTGTACCCCGATGTTTATTCCAGGAAGTGTTTGTAATGTAATTGAGTCATGTCATGCCCCAATGTTTCGATCGAGAGTCTCTATAATGTAAACAAGTCATGACAAGTCATTGTGGGTAACCCTCCTATTGGTCAAGGGTTAAAGTCCCCGCAGTTGTGGGGCCCTAGGGTTATTAGACTATCCTAGAGAAGTCAACCCTAGGTGAGTCATTGTAAGTTGGGGCAATAGTCCCGACCATTGTGTTAAGGATAACCCTCCTTGTTGGTCAGAGGAGGCAAAGTCCCCACAAGTTGTAGGGCACTAGGGTTATTAGACACTCCTAGATATGTTGGCTCTAGTAAGTAATTGTTAAGTAAGGACAACATGTTGGAGTGGGATTCAAGTGAACAAAAGAATATAAATAGAGAGTGAGCCTCTCTATTTATCACACACACACCCACTCATTAGGGTGCATGAGTGAGAGAGAATTTGTTGGGACAAGAGAGAGACTACTACTGTCGGGAGATCATCTTTATGTTTTCAGGTTTTACTTTTGGTGCTAATTCTATCTCTGAGGAAGTTGCAGGGTTTTCTCCTTTATAGTTTCCCTAACGAAAATTATTTGTGTCTCTTTCCTCTTGTGTTTATTGTTGTGCATGTTATTCTCTGAGTTAAAGATCCTAAGATCATAATGCTAGCTTGAATGATAAAAATCTAACACATTCCTAATAGGAAACCAATGAAAATAGACATTGTTATTGAGTAGTTAATTGAATGGTCCATTGAATGCTTCATTTTATACCTCAAAAGGATGTTGTAGATGCCACTTAATGATATAGGTATTTAAATTATCTCTAAAACTTATCCTTTTCCATAGAGAAGGTCTCCAAACTCGAATATGAACCAAATAATCATTGGAAGGGACAAGTGTTGGCCTTATACATAATGCTTCAAAGGTTAAACATTCCACAAAAAGAATGAGAGGTCATCCTCCAATAGAAAAAAAGTGTACAAAGGTGAATCGACCCTTTCTAGGGCTATTGTTCATACCGAGAATTATTTTTCAAGGGATGTATTAATTGCCCAAAATTAAAAGCCTTCCTACTGCTCAAAATTGCCCTTTGGTGCAACTAACCCCAAATTTTACCCAAATTTCTTTTTTAGGTTCAGCCACACCTTGTTTTATGATGAGAAGTACTCATAATTAATAAGGTTGTTTCTCATCAACATATTTTACCCAAAGACTTGCACAATACTTCAAATTAACCACTCTTATAGGTTGAATATTACCTAGGTTTGCTTGATTTAATGAAAATTCCAATTTTAATTCCTTGTTTTTTTATTAATGCCCCTAGTGCTCCCATATCATGTCTATAACATTAATGCATCAATAAATCTTGTTTCGAATTATGCAATCTCCATGCTGAGTCCCAAAGTCTACCCTCCTCTCTCTGGAGATGAAACTGGAATGAATCTAATTCCCAGAATTTGAAGGTGGTGGTGGTGCAGCTACCACGATTACGATAGGATTCGCCTCCTCAATTCTCCATCTCAAGATGTCTTCATTCATATACTCTAGGAGAACAATGGACTAGCTGAAAAACTAGCTAAGGGTGTGTGCAAGAAGTTGAGGGACCCTTTAGATGCAATGGTGGAGTGAATTCATTCATTCTTGATCCAAAAAAAAGAAATCAACCCAAGCAACACTGAACCTGCCAAGCCTAGTCCCAAGGTTGGAAATGGTCATGCCAAATAGGCTAGTAAATAAAATCACGACTCCATTTTAGCCAAGCTAATCGCGCGCGCGATTTCCTTTGCTAAAACGGAGGCATGATTGTTAAAACCTATTTTTTTATTTTTAAACTAGTCGAGGCCGTCCCTTTCTCATTTTTAGCGGGGCTATTGGACGAATGAAGACGAAACCTCGACTGTGCATACACGATTTTGGGTGTGCTTGAGCCCTCCATCTCCACCTTTGGATTTTAACCTTCCCTTTGTGAGGTAATTTCTTCAATTTTTTTCATATTTTTTTCATTTTCTACATCAATTTATTTTCCTTGTCTACAATATTTTTGTAGTATGATTAGGAGGTAAAACAATTGCACTAAAAGAATGCTACATCAGTCCTCTCTATGTTGAATCATTTTTAGCCACTTCATTTCTAAAAGAATCTTTAAAAAACTTAAAATATCAATCATATTTTGTTATTCAAATTAATTTAATATGCTTTATGGCAAAACTTCTGATTTATTGTAAAATTCCATCTCTAAAAATATGAATGAACATAGTCATTTTCACAATAGAAAATGTACTATTAATCACCAAAAGCATTAAGTCAATTTGTATATACAGCACCCACGTCAATATTGTTATGCCCGCTGACAGTATATAGTCATGGGTCTTCATGTGGAGAAGAAGTTCAAGATTTTGCTGCTGTAGATGAAATGATTCATGGGAAGAGTGTAACCAGTAGTTTCTAGGCTGCCATAAATTGAAATATCAATGTGGTAAAATCTTCACTCTCATATTGTGCTTACATACTTCCATTGGGTGCATTGGGAAGAATAAAGCTACTAAAGGATTTGTTATACCAGAGTCTACTTCTTCATCCATTGATTGTCAGTCCTAGCACATTCTAATGCTGCTATAGTACTTTCATAACTCTGTATTGTGAGTCAAATAAATCTCATTTCCAGATCTGAATATTTAAGTAAAAGATGAAGTTTTCCCAATAGTCATCTACAACACATTTTAGATCTCAGCCATTATAAGATTTTCTCACCACTATCACATTGTATGGCCACATTACTTGGGTATCTCAATGTTCATTTCCAGATCTGTTAACAGGATGCTATAGGCATGTAAAAAGCACCTTCTTACTATGTTTTTGGGTGTCTGTTTATTAGCCATTTAAATCATTGTTAATGTTATTTCCTTGCTATAATTTATGAGCATGTTATGTGAAGAATTTCCATTAAAATCTATGTTCAAGCAGTGATACATTATTCAAACAAAAATTCAAATCAAAACAGCAGTGAGGCATTATCCGTGTTGAGTTAAAAAGCTCCTACAACCTTTCCATGTAAATCTTGGGGTTGAAAATTCCCACCAATCCTATCATAGCTCCTACATATTTGTTTGAAGAAGGATAAATTGCTAGAACTAGACTTCAACTGTGGGAACAAATTGTATTAGTTTGGTTTAGTTTTATATACTGGCCGTACCATAGCCGTACCCAAAATTGAGGTACGCCGTACCATTTTCACCAAACGTACCCAATTTTTTTTTATGAAGTACCCGGTACGGCAACACTGTTCATGGTACGTGAGGGTACGTCTAGGTACGTACCATTACCATACCCAAGTACTTGGTACCGGTACGTGTACCCGACCCCTGGGTACGGGTACCCATGCAACACAGTTTAACAAAATTCCCATGCCCAATGGAAACCAAAACCCCAATTAACTCAAAAAACAAATGAATATATTGGGAGTTTTTCTTTGTCATGTTTTTTTTTTTGACATTTTGTACACTCTAATGTTGAGTCTTTAAGTTGTGTATTTTATATAGTTGGTTGTGATATGATCCAAACCATCCCATTGTATATATGATAACAATTATTGATGTAGGAATTGACAAGTAGCCTCATCTAACGGAATTACCCTGCCTTTCTCATAGAAATATAGTCACCCTCATTAACAATAGCTACCATAACCATTGAATATCACCCTCATCAAAATGATAATAATATTCATTATTAATAAATGGGTTAGAAATTTATTACCAACTTCATTCAACAATAGCCCCTCTCATTAACAATAAATAGCTTATGAATAGACTAACACTCTAAATAGCTTATGCCACCTATTCTTTACTGTAAAATTCAAGATCAATCTTTAAATTTACATGATAGATTTAGTTTATATGTCAATAGTTATACAGTTTTAAGTTCTTAGATATGTCATTATATCCTGTGTTTATATTTCTAATGATATTTATTTGTATTTATGATTGCAGTGGCTACTATGGATCGTAACAATGCAGAGATACTGAGGTTCATTGGCCATTTGAGAGAGATTGGTTCAGCTTGGAGGGGTGGAGATGAGCTCCGCCGCTCCCTGTCAGATTCATTGTTATCTATTGTTGATACGATCGCAATATCGAATGATGTGTTGTATAGCATCGCATCTTGCAGGGAGAGAAAAAGGAAACAATATGCTGATGGATTGAGTTACAATGAGGTAAAAAAGCTGAAAATAACAAAGCAAGCCATCTATTCATTGTTTAGACTGCCTGGGACGGATAACATCCCGGAGATCAGTAGGCCACATATTTCTATTGAGTGGTGCACTTTTCCACCCATCAGAGACAACTGGATGGATAGGTGGTACATGGTTTTTGACATCCCCCCTCACAACAATAGGGAAGTACCATTGTACTTCCTCCGAAAATTGTATGCAGAGTTTGTGATGGGGAAACATGTCAACTATTTTGACATGTTGGGCTTCCAGGGAGTTGGTAGGGGAATGACCCAACATCGACCCCATGCTAGGCATAGAGATGCCAATCCACAGATACCTGCACCCCATGCCCAGCTACCGAGGGCAGACATCCCTCCTGCACATGACATGGTTGCCCAGACACAGGATGCATTTTTTACTCTAGCTGAGATGGTCTCTCGACACGCGACCACTATTGATGAGAGAGCGCCCTCTTCCTCTGCTGGTGTACAACCACCAGCTTCTGGTGGTGGAGGGACATGTATTGGTGGGGATAGACCGACATTCCATGTGCCTCAGAGCAAGCCGCATGTCTGCACATCGTGTGGGGGACTTTGTTATGGTCCTGGACCAAGACATGGTACCAATACGATGTCTGGTGGTCAAGTAAGGACTTTGTTTTAAAACTTTGTTATTGAACTCAATTTTTAATTGTTCCATACTATATCTAACATATTAAAAGATTCGTAATATATATGCAATATTTACTCTTGCAGGATTTTGATGCCTCTCACGGGGGTGGTACTGCACCCGGTGTGGTTGTACCCGAGACCCAGAGAACCACAGTTGAGGTAATATTTAAACACTTGTCAATTTGTTATTACATGTATAATTTTGTTAATGCATGTGTTAGTCTTGATTAATTTATTAAAATGTCTAATATTTACAATTTTTGAAGTTGCAGCAACCCCACTTGGAACATGATGCTGAAGATGAAGATATCAACGACATAGTCCAAGGTGGAATTTACGATTACTTAAAGAATGTAAGTACATGGGTTATGATTGAATCTTGTTCGAATTATTTAAATTTCTTACTTTACACTCCTTTATAGAGATCGCTAATGTAAATATAATTTTTAAACTTGCAGATGCTAGATGCATCTGAAGAGGAGCACGAAATTGATGGAAGCGGTCACTCCCATGGTGGATATATGTCCCAGGAAGGGGTAAGTATATTACAACATGTTATTTTTTCAGTACATATTATTCCATCCATTCAAATCCATGTCTAACTATGGTAACACTTTATGAATGCAGACGTCATCACAGATCCCTGCACCACCTCTTTGGTATGGATCTCCCCGTATTCCAAACATAGACAAGGGGGTTACTTACACCAGATGAGGTCCCTCTTCCTTGAACAGAGTGGTTGTGCATGAGAATCAACCTACTCATCCCACGGTAATGTACACACTTCCAATGGCAGTTGTTGGTTAGCTATGTATTCACTTCACAAGTGGTTTTTCTTAATGTTATTTTCACATGTTTATAGCATCAGGATGTAGAGTCATCCATGCCATACCTTAGTGGGATTGTTGATTCCGCTGTCAATGCCGCATCTACAATAGGGATAAGTCACAGTGAGGCACATCTACTTGAATATTTGTAATTGTACATTTCATTTGTATTGTTTCTGGACATGCATGATGTCTAACTATTTAATCATTTGGTGAATGTAGCCATGCCTTGGTCCATTACTGCATGCAACTGAGGTTGATGTTCAACCTATGGCTCCTCTTACTACTGAAGAGAACCAGCCTCATCTCCTAGAAATGGTTTTTTCGGTGAAATATTCATTTTTTACATAATTGATTAATACTTTCTCATTCATGTACATGTTGATAATTCTTGAGATAATTGACATATTTTGTTTTATTCGCAGAGAAGCATGGCAATGAGGCTCACTGCAAGGTCGAGTACAGCAGAGGCACCTACACCCTCGACACCACAGGAACCTATACCCCCGACGGATGTAGTGAGTCTTTGTTTTATTTACAATTGAGTTGTATTTTAATTTTTCAAACTTTGTTATTGATGGACACTAATAGCTCAGTTACCTAATCAAGAAATATTGTCATTGATTTGCAGTCGCCAGAGATGCACAGTGGTTGTAGACGGAGCCAAAGAGCATCAAGGTCCGGGAAAAACAAGAGAAAGTTATAATTTTGATGTGTTAGTCCAGGACAAATATGTATTTTTATGTACAGTCCGAAGTTAGAGTATAGGGGCGCAGTCCAAGACAGATGTACTTTTGTTTGCACATGTACATCAAATATGTTTTTGATACATGTACATTGATAGGCCATAGATCTAGGCCTTATATTTTTGTATTATAACTTTCATGGTATAAAAAATATCAAATATCAAGGCTCTTGAGATATTCATGGTTCAGTCTTTTAAGTGTGATTATACATGTGTGGCGAAGAATGTTTCTATGTGTAATGTTCCCAATTTTTTATAGATTTTATGATTGTATGGAGATATCAGTTATAAATTTGAGAATAATGCACAATTACAATAAACTACGTAATGGCAAA
>LPNX010414547.1:261487-285189 GCA_001517045.1 Pseudotsuga menziesii | reverse complement strand
TGATACCTCAATGGATAGAAGATTCGTTGGTGAATTTATCGGTATCAACTCCGCTCAGTTATGTGCTAGGAATGGCAGGGTTTACACCTCTGCAAGGCATATGAAATTTTCCATTTGTTTGAATGAGGGCTAAGTCTGTTTTTTTAAGCCCTCGACCGAGGTATGAACCTTGACCGAGGTATTTAAATACCTCGACCGAGGTTTTGTAAAGCCCGCAATACCTCGGTCGAGGGCTTAACAAGCCCTCGGTCGAGATATTAAGACCTCGGTCGAGGGCTTAACAAGCCCTCGACCGAGGTGCGTTTTTCTGTTTTTGCCGAAATTCACTTGCCAAAAAGTGTTACCCAGGTCCGTGGATTCACCCTGATGTTGATGGTGATGGTGAGGATGATGATGATGATGTTCATAATGTTGATGGTGATGATGATGATGTTCATGATGTTGATGGTGAGGATGATGATGATGATGTTCATGATGTTGATGGTGATGATGAGGATGATGATGATGATGAAGGTGATGATGTTGATGGTGATGATGAGGATGATGATGATGATGTTCATGATGTTGTTGGAGATGGTGATGATGAGGATGATGATGATGATGTTCATGATGTTGTTGGAGATGGTGATGATGAGGATGATGATGATGATGATGATGAAGGTGATGAAGATGATGTTGATCGTGATGGTGATGATGATGATGAGGATGAGGATGAGGATGAGGATGATGATGAGGATGATGATGATGATGTTGATGGTGATGATGAGGATGATGATGATGATGTTCATGATGATGAAGGTGAGGATGATGATGATGATGATGAGGATGATGTTGATGATGTTGATGGTGATGATGATGATGAAGGTGAGGATGATGATGATGATGATGAGGATGATGTTGATGATGTTGATGGTGATGATGATGATGAAGGTGAGGATGATGATGATGATGATGATGATGATCATGCTCATCATGCTACATCCCACCTATTATCATACAACCAAGCCCTCCGGATCATCTCTTATAATGATGGTCTCCATTAGTCTCTTGTACTCTGTATCCCGTAAGAAGTAGCGTACCTTCGATGAATTCCGACTAGGCATTGTTCGTACCTGGAGGTTTGTACCAATGATAAGTTGGTAAAGTGATACACACTTGCACCTGTTTTGTAATCCCTGTAAACATATCCACCCTTCTTTCTTGCATTGTTGTCATGTGTAAGATACTCACCTTTAACAACCATAGACCCGATGGGGAAGTGGTTGTTTTCATCATCAGTCATGGACATAATGAGGGTTTGCTTTGCCTCTATACAACGTGCCAACCAGTAATCACCACCCCATTCACTATCTTTTGAGGAAACCAATGCGTATATGTGTCCTACATAGTATGATTGTAGGTATATGATCAAATATTTTTCGTGTGATACAAGGCCATTAATGTGAGTTAAACTACGTAAATTTTACAAAAAAATGTTAAGGAAATGCATCATACTAGGTTGTACAAGGTCTGATACATGATCAAAATCTATAGAAATAGACGATTGGTCTTCTTCCAATGGAGTTAACTCAACAATCGCATGTTGATCAAGTGGAAGTGATATGCGATCCCATCCATCAACCCAATCCAATGATTCACACACATCCCAGTCACCATCCAGGTGAAGCTTGATATCTTATCATGTGTGCTCCTCAACCATGAAATATGTCTTCAATGTTGCACCTGCATAACAAAAAGAATGCTGTAGAATGTGTAGATTGTGAGTATTATGGGCAAACTCATGCTGTTGAAAAAAAAATGTGTGCTAATCGGAGTTGCTCTCAGACAAAGACAATTCTGTGTTTTTTTTAACAGTCCAAAAACGCGCACGGGGTATATAAAGGCAAAATGCGCACTCGATTTGTGTGGGAAAATCGCGCACGCGATATGGTTAAGCACAATTAATGAGGTGGGTGCACGGCTAAGGCTTTCCTAATTCCTTTATTACTAATTTCTTAAATATTTCTTAATTTATTTATTATTAAGTTTAGAAATAACCATATACTTCATGACTTAGACATGATTTAGAATACATTCAATTTAAATATAAATATTTAATATAAGAAAATCTTTTTGATTAAGATAGTTAGTCTATCCAATAAATTTGTTATCTAACCTCCTAAGCAATAACAATATTGTGTTGATGAAAATAGTAGAAGATAGGATGATGATAAGGATGATGATGAGGATGATGATGATGATGTTCATGATGATGATGGTGATGATCACTAGTACAAAATGAGGAATTAGCTACTAGGTGACTAAAAATTCTAGTCACGACAGGTTTTCCAAGTGATTTACTACTAAATATGAGCAATTTTTATTGACTCAACTATAAACGACTAATTTAATCACCAGTTAACAAATATGACTAGATAATAAGTGACAGAGTTAAAAATGACTAAAATAAATGACTAATTTAGTCACGACATAAAAAATGACTAGCTAGAACAATATGAATTAGTCATTTATGTTAGTCATTTTTAATTGTGTCATGGAAAATTGCAAATTTGGCAATGAAGTGTAATTTTTGTAAGTTGTCTACCTTCTATTCGTAATATTAGTGCCATGCACCTCGATCTTCATAGATCCAACAAAGCAATTGCATGAACTTTTAGCCTTATGGGGGCTTTTATGGTTCGCAAAAAAAAAAATTCTCTAGCTTTCTATTTTTGGCGAATCAAAGGTCATGATAATTGATTGGGCCAAAGGTCTCACCAAGTTGCAGTAACTGAGTTATATATGATTGTTGGTTGAAAAGGATTGGGATCCTAAAGAATTGTTTTCTTTCTTTATCCTTCAGGCACGTACCTGTACAGGGAGTTCAATTCTAACGTGGACCTACTGTGTTGAATACTTAGGCTAAGAGGACTAGATTTACAAGTAATTTGTCTGAATCTAAGAAGATGCTTGAAGACACATCTAAGAAGAGTAAATGGAATTGGAATTCAGGCAATTATAAACATGGTGATGAGATTGGTGTCGCTGGACAGAAATTGAAACTGACAAATATTGGTATTGAGCTTCATGTTGGGTCTCCACTGCCTTCAGAATGGAATCATTAATGTTTAGACCTTAAGGTTTGTTCTGTGTTTTTCTTGATTATCTATTGTGTTTTTTTTCTATTCATGTTTTCTTTTTTGTTGTGGATGTGGTGGAGATGACATGGCTATATCATAATTCCCTTACAGTAACAGAGGAATGCTACACCTGCAAATGCACTATAATAGGCCATAAGGATCAAATCTATTATTGGATATCCTATGATTTTCACAAGTTGCAGCCCCGAAAATAGGCCAGACCTACCTAGGTTCATAATAATATTGCTATGTTTACAGATAAAACTCAGGAACTAGCAATTCAAGGGTTGGTAGACCAAAAATGTTGTGTACAGGATTTTAGTCTAAAGGTTATAATATCTAAGAATTTCCTCGCTTCAAGGTTCAAGGGAGGGACCTGGAATCTTTAGTTTCCCTACGAGACCCCTTCTAGAAACACTTACGAGAGGATTTGTACAAGTCTTTACCTGCTGTTGCACCTCTTTTTTTGTAGTAAAGTATAATGCTTTCCCAAATACGTCTAAAACTGCGTAATCTGCTTAATATTGTTATATTTGTAAGATTCATGAGCAGCCCCCAGGAATTGTAAGACTCATTTATTAACTTTGGGGATTACAACAATCTCATACGAAAATAAGCCTTCCATTACTCAAAGAATCCAACCTTTTAACAGACTAATTCCGAATATTTTTTTTTCAGAAAGAAAAAAGCTTGTCCTTGTTATTCTTAGAAGAATCAAAGGTCATTAGTATAATCATCCCATAAGCGGGTTACATACCAAAACAGCCCACAAGAGTTCTGCCAGGGGGAAAGGCATAACAACAATAAAGAAAGATCCCATCATAAAACTATCTCATCATAAAGTGAGGACTGTCTTCTCGTCCACATCTACCGAGTGCCAAAGGGCTCTGAACAACATTCTAAAAGTGAGCACTCTTTCAATCATAACATATATGAGGGAAATGAAAAAATCCCTTTATCATGCTCAGAAGAGATGAAAATTGTCCTGAGAAACCAAATGGTTCTCAAAATATTCCTTAACACTGCTCTTACCCTAAGGAAAAGAGAGTGCAGATTTAGAGAGACGGTCAGCCATCTGATTGTGCTCTCAGTAAATGTGAGTGAAAGACAAGTCCTGAAAGCTAGAAATTAGCTTTTTTGTCTCCCCACACCAATGAACCAGATTAGGTGGGGAGAGAGCAGTCGATCCCATCGCCCAATTGATGATTACTTGAGAATCACCATATACATGGGATAGGGGGATCCCCGTCATTTGGGAAGAGAGAAGAAGTGCACATAAGCTGAGCAATTCCGCTTTGGTGTTAGTGCCATATCCAACCCCCAGCGAGAACTCTAAGTAGTGGGAGTCATTTAAATATAAGTAGAAACCTACACCAGTAGTCATACAGTTTGATGCACCATCAATGAATTCGCAGGGAAAAACCTTGCAGGGGGGCTTCCCCAAAATTCTCCTTCTTGTTTTTTCAGTAACAGTCAGAGGAGGGAGAACTTGTACAGAAGTAATAATTTGCTGAAAAATATTGAAGATGTTCCTTCATTTCCCCTTGAAAATTGCCTGGTTGCGCACCTTCCAAATAATCCACATCATATGAAAGGGAAGCATAAAGAGGTGCAAGCTTCTTGATAGTTTCCCAAACCAACCATTTAACATGTCCCCAAGAGAAACATACGGTGAGCAAGCTGGGAGGTTGAAATTATTACACACATGTTCAACCACTGTTTTCCAAACAGTGTAGATGGAGAAAAGGTGCTCGACTGTCTCCTCGTCCGCATAGCAAAGAACACAAATACCTGGTCCCGAATTACCTCTTTTTTGTAAATTCTCCCAAGTGAGGATTCTATTCTAGAGAGCTAACTAGATAAAACATGATATTTTATTTAGAAGGGCCTTGTTCCATAGATGGGAATCGACAGGATTTGTAGCCGGAGGTGAGGAAGATCTAACAATACAATCATATGCATTCCTAGCAGAAATGGAGCCCAATTTTTTGTTGTAAACCCATACAAGGTCATCAGGACGATCAGTGAGGCGAATACCAGCTCCAGATAATCCCTCAACATATTCAGTCCAAATTGATTTGAAAGTGCCTCCAAGATCAAGATCATCGGTGGTGAACTAGTAGCTCTGTGCATTTATGAGAGAGTTATGTGCTTGAGAGAGAGTGCATATATTCAAATCCTCCAGGTAAGATCTTAGATCCTCAGGGAGAATAAAGGAGGAGTGTGAACCCACGATCGGGTCAATTCCAAGCAGAATATTGTCACCATTACCCACCTTCCAAGCCATATGAGTACCCATCCAAGGGAGGGTATGTATGAACCCTCTCCACATAACTGAGACATTGCGAGTGCTGAAGCATTTGTATCTGAGCCAGTCAGCCACAGAGGGGACTTTTATATATTTGAACTGCAGAACTTGATACCATAAACCCCTGGAGTGGAGGATTCTCCAAAAAGTTTTGAGACGCAGAGCTAAGCTGAACCATGGGAGGTTTTTTATTCCCCATCCTCCATGTTCCTTGGGCCAAGAAATATCCTTCCAGCTCGCCAGATGATATTTGCAGTTATTGTCAGAGGATCCCCACAAGAAATTAAACATGATTCTTCTGAGTTTCTGAAGAATGGATGCTGGGAGAGGAGCAAGTCCCATCCAATACACAAGTATACTAGATAGTACAGATTGAATGAGGATCAATCTACCCCCGAGGGAAAGATACTTATAGGTCCAGTGGCTTATCCTTTTTTCAAACCTTTGTATAATCCATAGCCAGTCATTTACTCTATACCCAAGCGGTTTCAAAAAATAACCGAGGTAATTGAACCCAGAATGGAGCGGCATCATTCTATAAGGCAGGACTCCCACAAAATCATTTAGACAATCAGTGGAAAGATTGTGGTAGAGAAAACAAGACTTTTCAATGTTGATCCTCATACTGGAGGCTTTACAAAAAGTCTCTAAGATGACCTCGAAAGCAGACCAGTCTTGGAAAGTACCTGAGCCCAAGAGAATCACATCGTCCACAAAGAGGAGGTGAGAGAGAGCAAGGGAGGGCGAGAGTTGAATGCCTTGAATGAGACCATTGGATCTGGCATCCCGAATGAGAAGACCAAGGCCCTCAATGACCAGGATAAAGAGGAGAGGGGATAAGGGACAACCTTGATGGATACCACGAGTAGCTGTGAAAATTTTTGATGGAGTCCTGTTGACCAGAACCGCAAAATTAGCAATAGAGAGGCATCCCATGATCCAATTTACAGTAAGGAGGGGCACTCCAATTTGTATCAGGATCAATCTGACATAAGTCCAGTCAACACGATCAAAAGCCTTTGTAAGATCCATTTTGAGAAAAAAGGTGCAAAGATTCTGAGTTTTGACAGAATGAAGGACCTCTTGCACAATACATATAGGTTCATAGATTTGACGGTCTTTTAGAAACCCAAATTGTTCCTGAGAAATACCCAGATCCAAGAAGGGCTTTAACCTTCCAGCAATGACTTTAGCTATGAGTTTATAGAGAAGGTTACATAAAGAGATGGGCCTAAATTGAGTGAAGGTTTGAGGCTTGTCCTTCTTTGGGATAAGAGCAAGGAACGTCGAGTTCAAAGAAGGAGGGATAAAACTGGAGGTCCTAGTCAAGTCAATGTTTTTCAGTAACACAGGGCTCAGGAGATCGAAGAAGTGTAGATAGAATTCCATGGACCACCCATTCGGGCCTGGGATATGATCTTTTTGAAGGACTTGAGAGAGAGTTCAATTTCCTTCAAACTGACCGGGAAAGAAAGGAGAGACGAGTGTTCTGTGGGAATCATTCTGGGGAAAAGCGAGACCACCTTTAATTGGTGTCACTACTACATTTTGATCCAAAATCCGACGGCACATGGATTTCTCTTTTTAAAATTACCAAAAATCATAAGTATACATTTTTTTTTTGTAAATGTGGCCACAAGTGTCGATTAAGCGACGTCTATTCTCATAACCGTCGGTTAAGAGACAGTACGTTAGTAAGTGTCGCTTAAGCGACGACGCCTTTAATTGGTTTGTGGATTTTTGGTTTGAAATGTTTTCCATTGTGAGAGATTAGATTATTTAGGGACATTTAAGCAAGTGATGATGTGGTTGAGGAAGAAGTGGGTGGTCGTAAGAGAAGTGTTGACAAATGTTAACATTGCTTAAGCCATTTGATAAATTAGGTAACGGCCAATAATCTACTTGTGGTCACAATTGGATATAGGGTGACATTCCATAACGTTGATCCCTTAGTTGAAAAAAATGTTAATAATGTTAATGGGATATGGAGGAGTAGATTATGCTTAGGTTTTAGGGGTGAGAATTTGACAATTCTTGCATAGATTAATCTCATGAATGTAGTGATGTGAAAAGAAAGCCAACAAATATCCCACATAAAGGATCTTTTGGGTGATGGCCATTCTTGATAAATGGTCATTGTAAGCATCCCATGAAATCTATTGAGAACTTGTTTGACCTCTTTCTGAGTTAGGAATTGACATACTATGATGTCAACTCCTCATTGATACATGTTGCCTTTAAGGAGGAGGTAACAAGGACACCAATGATGAATGTCTTGATGGTCATCTTGAGAGAGATGTGGATCAAAGTTCAGTGTGTAAAGGTAGTTCAAGATAATGTCATAACATGGGTTGTTCGATGCTATAACAAAAATATGATTTTCAGGAGCAATACTATTGAGTGGTCATTGGATTACATGGGTAGGGAAGTCAGTGATGAAATCGATGAGGGACAAAGCTTTATTATGTTTACATGTATAAAATTTAAGGTCAAATTCTTGGAGAAAGGATATCCAATGAGAAAATTTTCCTTTAATGAGCTAACATCCCAAGATACACTTCATGCGATTTGAATTGGTCATGATATTGATGTGGTGAAGAACGATATAGTAGTGGATATTATTTATTGAATGAGCCATGATCAATGCCATCTTCTTTTCATGCTTTTTATTTTTATTCTAGTCCTCCAATAATTTATTGTGATAATAAAATACATGCTTGCAATCATCCTCCCTATATTAAATTAACAAATTAATAAAATTTGTAACTAAGCTTGTTTGACATAACTTGGTAATCCACCCAAAATAGTGAATATCTCGTTCATATGAGACATGTTAACACTCTATATAATGTAACACCCATAATATTTTTTTATGCTACTCCCACCATTACCATAATTTTTAGATACTAGACCTCCACCTTGAGTTTCATCATATCATCGATAATGACATAAAAAGTAAAGTGATGTTTCATCTAAGTTAATGCCATGAAAAATAAAGTAATGTTTCAACTAAGCTACCCATCCTAACGAGTTAAAACCATCAAAACTTAATCCACTTCAAAATTAAAACATAAATAAACTTAAATCCATCTTAATCATATCTTATCCCATAAACATCCCATTTTTTTATAAGAAAAGCAAATAATATATACATGAAGACACGAACACGAATCTCGTTCCTAAATAGCCCTCAAGCTTTATATGTTTATATAGTTGTCCATATAAATGGAAGAAAAATATCTAAATCTTGTCGAAAAACAAACCACCCGACTCCTGCTATCTTATCCCTTTTACACCTTATCCTCTCAGTGTCGCAGTACGAAGGTGTGTGTTTTTTGCAGTTTTAGAATTTTTGCAAGGTTTTAGGGTAGGTTTTTTTTGAGGTTTTTGTGAAGATGGCAGCTTCATGCTTTTCAATGGTGACTACCCAAGTTCTACCTTCATTACAAGCAACAATAGTAACAGCTTTAGGAGGAGGTTCAGCATGTCTGAAGGCTCCTTGTTCAAGGCTTCCTATGATGGCCTTGCCAATGGCTGCCCCTTGTCATTCAGGGATATCCCATGCCCGCCATGGGATTTCTTGTTTGACCCCTATTTTGGGCAGGAGGTGGGTCCTAAGAATTATATCATTGGCACAGGATTCACCAGTGGCGACAGAAGTGGTAGAGGAGGCACAGGATATTCCTTTGGTGCAAGCAGAAGAAGAAGTGGAGGAGCCCCCCCCCCTGCATCAGGAGTTTTAGGAGGAAAAGAATCGGAAGAGAAATTGGGGGGAATTCAAGTGGTTCAGGAGGAAGAATCAGATGTAGCAATTGGTACAGAGAGAAAAGCATAGCAAGAGACAGTTGAAGACCAGGACTATCCTCCTCTTCCTGAGGGCACTAAACTATATGTGGGTAATATCCCCTTTGATGTTGACAGTGAAAGGCTTGCCAAAATGTTCGACGAGAGTGGGGTTGTCGAGATGGTAGAGGTATTATCCAGTTACCTTTTCATTATTACAAATTTGGGTTTTGGAATGTATGTGCCTTTGTGTGTGTCTGTCAAGTGTTTTGATGCCGAATGTAGAGGACCAGTCCATGGTACAGTCTCCTTGTAACTTTTCACTCTAGATACTGATACCTCAAACTGAGTCTTTAACTCATCACTTCTCCATTTGACCCCAACATCCCGCTGTCCCCCATGAATTTCCCTAAAATTCGGGGGTGTTTGCACATATCCCCCATGTGCATTTCCCCACTCCAACACTCCCAGGTCCCAGAAACTTGGTGGAACGCTGGAGAAAACAGAGCTGAATACAGTCACTCAGAAAAGCAGAGCAGGAAGCGCCCGGTCTGATACCAAGTAGAAATCCAAGTTTAACCTGGATCATAAATGGCCCTCGACACAAGAAATAGATAATAGGATAGCAAGAATATGAATCTATACACTGTTAAGTTATTGAAATACAGGAGATTGCCAGTATTTATAACAAACCGGGAGAAGCTCACAGTTCATAATTTCATGGGATGCCAACTAGGCAAATAAGGTGTGCCAACTTGGAAGATAAGGATACCAGCCTGGAAGATAAGTATTAGCCCATATAAGCTTAACAGCTGTCTACGTACAGTAACAAGATCTGATTGTGTATCCAAGACCAGACTTCTAATTTTAATTTTGCAATTAAACTTTGATTATCATTTTGATAGCTGGAGAAAGGCATCCCAAACTTTCAACAAGGAAAATTTAGAACTTATAAACAAAATGTAAAAACAATATATGGGAATTGAAAAGTTTTCATTAATCATTTTAAAACATGTATTTAGCTGTACAAATAAAATATCCTGTTAGTTTGGTTTATCAGGTTGCACACAGTATAACACAAAATCAGACGTGTAAGGAACCATCTCCAAGTGCATATGCTACACATTGAGATCTTTAGCCTCAAAAACTCCAATTCTACAACTGCTATGTCAAATCAAGTTTCATGTCACATTTCTGATCACTTAGTAATGGCAATTCTTGCCAATGCCAAATGCCAAAAAGTTGAACATCTCATACAAGAAGAACTAATTACATCAAACTATAGTATGTAATGTCATGTGAAATGTATTTACTTCTCTGAGATCCTGTATAGGCATTTTCGGTGCTGCCTGATAGAAGTTGAAACCCATACATTTTTCAAGATGTCTAAAAGGTCATTTCAGAGGTTCTGCAGTTAACTCCAAAATTGACCACGTAACACACAATAGACAATTAAACAGTTCTAGAGGCTTGGAAAACCTAATGTATCTATCAGCCTATCTATCTTCATGTTGTTTTTACATTACACTCTAAATGATAGCATTCTAAGCACCTGTCATGCTGTCTAGAATGTGAGGATACAGAATTGTAAAGATAAAAGAGACCTCCATATTTAACTGCATTGGTAGTTGAAAATGCTAGGCTGCATATGCAATCTTAATTCAAAGTAAGGCCAGGACTCTACATTTACAGTACTCATTTAAACCTGTTAAAGCTTCTGTATGGTTGAAAATCAGTATCATGTCATTTGTGTGAGGATGGCATCAGAAAGCAACCATTTTCAGTCAATTTCCACCATGGATTTTCATTTATAGACTGGATGAGTTTGATTCCAAATGAAGAAACAAAGAGCACATTTACCTCCCTGTAGAATTTCATTTCCTGACTGCATTTCCATTCAAAGTAGTCATTTCTTTGGCAATCAGATTGATTCCACGTACCCAAAGCTCTACATTTGTGGCACTTCCAGCTTCAAAATGAACCTCTCTTCCATTAACAGTGACAATTCTAAATATCGCTAGTTTATCTGCATCACCTTTGCAACGATTTTTGCGGAATGTAACACTTGGTCCCACCCTTGCTTCTTTGCAAATAACATTTCTTCTACTAGATTTTCCCCATGTTAGCAATCCCAATTTAAGCATTTGAACCATCTTCATATGAGGAGCACCTTTACCTTTCCTAGTGTGCTTGCAGAGTTGTTCACCAGCAAAAACCATATTCCATGCAAGATGATCCAATATGACACCTTCAGCAACTCTTGACAGGTTATTTCTCCTAGCAAGTGCCAAAGCCGTCTCACCTCTATGATTTACTAGACAACAGTCAGATCCTCTGAGAAGTAGAATTTTACAAGCATCTGCATGGCCCTCCCTTGCAGCAAGCATCAGAGGAGTGTAACCATCCTCATCAAGGGCATTGACTGCACAATCTCTTTTCAAAAGTTGCCCTAGTGCCTCTACATTGCCTCTCCAAGCTACATAGTGGAGGGCTTTAAACTCCTCTTCCTTTAATTTATTTGCTAGAACAGCTTCCAGCAGAACCCTCTCGATAACGTCTTTGCATCCGTGGGCTTCTGAGAGGAATATGGCTATTTCACCCTTTTTATTGGTCAAGCTCAAATCAGCTCCAGCAAAAACAAGAACTTTGAAAACCTCAATATGGCCCTCTATTGCAGCAATCATGGCAGCAGAATACCCATACCTATCCTGCTCATTCAGATATATGTCAGACTACTGTAGAAGTTTTTGAAGAACTACTATATCACCAAATCTGGACACAAAATGAAGAGGAGACAACACTTGGAGATCACTTGAATTTATTTTCTGTCCTGCCTTTAGTGTATCCCAAAGAATTTGATGGACAGAAGAAGCAAAACCACTTTCTTCTGCTATGCTTACTGCATTCTGTCCTGCCATATTTACAAGCCCAAGATCAGCCCCTGCAACCAGTAGCTCCATGAAACATTTTTGATGATTAGCCTTTGCACATAGCATCAATGCAGTTTCACCTGTTTCTGTTCTTGCATTTAGATCACAATTCTGTTCTATGAACTGCTTTATAATAATATGACAGCCCATTCTAGCAGCCATGTGAAGAGGGTGGAATTCATGTTCGTTCTTTGTCCTTACACAAAACTCAGCATTCGCACCAGCATCTAAAAGTGCACCAACTGCCCCTGAGTTGCAGCAAAGAACTGCATGGCAAATAAGTGTTCTCCCTCGATGCTCACTATCAGGGCATGTGTATTCAAGCAACATCTTTAGAATTTCTCCGTTTTCTTCATAGTACTCAACAGTACACCATGCTTCATTATATGGATCTGCTAGGCATGCCCCAACACGCAACTCTTCACCAGAGTCTGTATCCCATGACCAAGCTCCAAGGCTAACTTTACAATCTGTCTTAGCACCTGCCTGCTTTTTGCAATAAAAAATCTATTAGGTAGATGAAAGCAAGAGATGTTCAGGTTTGCATGAGGCATCTGATTACTTTGAATCAGGATCAGATAACAACACAGCATTTTTTATTTCTAGAGAAAAGAGACATGCGATGTTATTAAGATTGTAAATCCTAAGATCTTGAAAATTCATAATATCTCAAGTTCTAATAAGAATATATTAATAGTGGCATTTCTATTAAAATTCAACCCTGTAGTGACAAAGTAATCACCTTCAGCAAATACTTGACAACCGAAGCTTGCCGGCTCACAATAGCAGCAATCAGGGGTGTGCAGTCCACATTTGCATGTAAAGCTGGCTTCGCAGAATGCAGCAGTGCCCTATCCCATGAATTTACATCCACTCCATTCTAAAAACAGCCAACAGCAATAGAATAGGATGTCAAATATCCAAAATCCAATAACATAATAAAAAGTATCTGATCACTGTAATGTTGTTTTGTTAGCCATGCATTTGTCTCAAATTTAAAACATCTGTTTCCATTGCATAATGTGATTTGGTTAACTTCCGCATAAAACTTAAACCACACCGCATAATTACATAGAACAGTGAAGGCCTCCCTATCTAGATAATGTTTTCTTTGTGAAGATGTAGGCATTTATAAAAGAGCAGAAAAATTCTTGAAAATTGAGCATTCCTTGATTAAAATAGAAACAATCTCCACAAAACCTCGGTAGCTGGCATACACCAATGCATGTGCAGCTGCTTCATGCCTGATAATTTCTGAGCTGATTAATAATTCAGCAGCTTTGGCCTGGCCATAGCGACATGCTTCCAGTAGAGCATCCTCACAGGCTGTTTGAGATGCCCCTGCTTTCAGGAGGAGGCCTAATAACTGATGATGGCGTTCTCGGGCAGCAGCAGTTGTTGCATAACCTCGAAATAGCTTCTGGTTGACATCTGCACCAACTGACTGGAAGAAAAGTCAAGTGTTGAGATCCATTGTTTTCAAATTCAAACATTTCCACAATATTCTATGCTTATTTAAAATCCAATGCTAATATAATAGACTAAGACCTTCAAACATGTAAAGAGTGTGTGGATGAAGTGTATTTTCCCAGCTTAGTTCTCATGAAGCATTTATAATATTGTTTTACTTTTTAGTTTTTAACTTGAATCATTTCATTCCCTGAAATTTTTGTCTTCTAACTGGCACAATATATGTCCCTTTTTGAATATTACTGCCAGGCATAGAAAGTAAAGTTTGTCACCATTATCTATATTTTGGTTGCTAGATGTGTGTGAAAGGAGAATTTCACTCTCATTGTTGCATACTTATCACATGAAATAACTTGTATTATATTATGTTTTTATGGTTCCATTGTTCTACTATTCGATAGAAGTGGTCTATAAGTTAGTCCATTCTTCAAATAATGAAAATTTGTTTCCAGCATTTAGCTATAGAAAAGGTTCTCACACCCATTGCACACCATATGTTTGATGAAATTCCTGAGAGAGCAAACCCTCACTGTTGTTTATTGATACTATCGGTACTCTTTGAATATTTGTTGTTTATATAAAAATAATGTATTGTCTTATTTTTAAGGGGCGGTCCTTTGTTTCTCTAGATGATGATGTATGTAAATCTGTAGGAGTGGTCACGCACTTAGCTAGATCACATTGTTTCGGCCTCTTTTGTGCCTCCAAATTGAAGTTCTGCGCTAACTAATGTTGATGTTTTGTATAGAAGCATAAATTCAACGCACTTGGATCTGTGTGAAACCCATTTCCTGTAGGAAAAGTGATTTGCTTTAACTCGTATATTGAATCAAAAGTGCCAAGGGTCCTAATTCAGTTCCCATATATTTTCCTATATTTGCAGCTTAGAGGAATTTCAATGATATACAGAGAAATACAGAACATGCTTGGTATAGATGGCAGGGCTGTGTAAAAGGAAAACAACAATGAAAATGTTGTATATTTCTCTGTACCTGGGATGAAATGAAGTTTTGATTGACACAGATTTCTGAAACCAAAACCATGTAGCAAACTAGCTCAAATTATTGCAGACAGTAGATTGCACTTGCTTAGGTTTAGAGTCTAGACATTGAAACCGGTTTGCCCAAGAGGTTGTGATCACACTGATTCCTGGATTTTACTGCACATTTACTATAGATATGTTTTTGAAAAAATACTTTCAACAAGATTTTGGCACCTATGGTGGTAGTTAGCAAAGCCTGGCACTAGATTTTGAGCTTTATAACATGAAAACTCCCTTCATTTTATCTCTTACAAGAATGAAGTGAATATTTTGCTGTACCAACATTACTTTAACTAGTGGGTAGTACAACCCAACCAATATCGGGTCTGTTTGTTGTGTGGCTGCAAGGCCATAGGAGTTGCTACTGTACAATGATAGACGACCACTTGGTCGGCGGGAATCACATTGGCGGACAAATGGGGGTTTCTCACCTTCAATTCACCCTCATTGGGACAATAAGTTACAGGCAGAAGATGATGTGGGAACTACCAGTTCTGTGCAATTTCAGAGGGCTCTCTCATCAAACAATAGGGAACAGAGTCCCGAGTTCTCATTTTTTGAATCATCATAGAACTGTATCGGAAAATGTTCGAAATGAAGGAAGCCCTTCAGATAGCTTTCAAGCACCTAAGTGGTTAAATTCACCTATTCGTGTGAGAGATACTGGAGATTTTGTCCATGCACCTCCAGGTAACATCTTGGATTGGCATTTACCTTGATTTTTTTCATTTCTTAGCAGTCACAAATAGTTGTTTTAGGTTCTATGTCATAGAAACATCTGTAAAATTGTGTGTTTTTATTTGATTATTTAACCATTGGGGAAGGTTATTGAAATTCTGTCTCATGACATGGGAAATGCTTATGAACTATAATGTTTGTTTTATGCCTACAAGAAATATTGCAAGTGAGGAGGTATATAAAATGGTCATTTGGAATTTCAAATTAGATATTACTCCTAAAGATATTTTGCTTTTCTTAACCTTTTGTAAGAACACGATTGGCAGTTTCACAAATCATCTTTGTTCAGGATAGTGTCTATTTGCTATTTTTTTGAGTAGGCAATGGTCTGGGGGCTTAGCAGGCATTAGAGGAGAAGCTGCACTTCATGTTCTGAAACTGTAGGAAATTATAATAGTCGTATGTGAAGTATACCTTACATTGTCCGAAATTGTAGACAAGAAATAGATGTAAAAAGTGAATGTAAATGATCAAACTTTTTCTGTTTGTATCCATCTTCAGAAAGATATTTTTAACTCTAAATTCAAGATCATTACAATTGAAGGCGTAATTACTTTAATGGCCTTTCATATTCATTCCCCATTTACATAATTGTAGAGCTAAATCTTACTTCAATCTTAACATAAAAGATGTCACTTATCACATGTGCAAGTGAAGTGTGCCCTATTGTTTTTGTGCTAGTTATTACTTCAATCCTGAGTCCTAACATGTAAGATACTGCATGTCTCTTGCCCAAGTGAAGTGCACTCTATTGTTTCTGTGATGTTTGTATGTGCTTGGAGTAGGCAATTCCGGCAATTTGCCAAAGAATCATTAGACTTTAGAAGGATGAATGCTATATATTATAAGTAAATGATTGCAATGGATGTTCAACTAGGTTTCAACCTTGGTTAACGGTTTTCTGGATGATTTGTGACATTTAAGGTGTCTTTGTAATCTACCTATTGTTTTTTATTTTAATGTAATTTAGAATATAAAGACTCTTCTAGTCATATGTTTCATCCTCAAAGCATAGCCGAGATGGATCATATGATGCAAGTATTTTTTTTAGTCCTTAACATGACGAGCATATATTTACATTGCCATAATTATGAATCCTTTAACAGTGGTAATTTTTTTTGGTTTTTTTTGGCAGAAATGGTTATAGATTTGTATTATAAAAGTGTTGCAGCCTCATTGGTCCACGTAATATTACAGACAAAAGAAGGGAAAAATTCTAGTCTTATCCTAAAAAATTGTCCAAATTTTTTTCTGTAAAACTACTCAAAAACCTTTTCTGTCCTTCACAGAGGATTAACTATCTTTTGTTTGTTTAAAGCCTGTAAAAAACTCCCAATACTAAATATATTTTGCATTACATAACAATTGAAAGTTTGTTTTAAAAAATATGCCTACCGTATGCTTCATCTTGCTCTTGAGGAGAGGGCTGGGCTTCCTGGTTGCTTTCGATCATGTCCACATCCACTAGAGCTTGATGGATAGAGTCTCCTTCTTTGTTCTCTTTGATCATTGAATCCATAGAAATTCTTGCATTTGAAGCTACGGATTGAGCATTCTTGGACATGTTGGCAAACATCTGATGCAGAGCCATGCATTCAGTTTCTAGCATATCAATTTTCCTTTTTGTTGCAAGGGATTATCCATTATAACTGCTTGTTCTGTGCTATGGTGTTCATCCTGGGAGTAAATTTTGCTAGTGGCTGAGAAGATGAAGGTTCTGCGGTCTGCAATTAGACCCTTATGTCTATGAAGAAATTTGTGAATGTCTAGAATTTCACAACAGGGGCAATTACCAGGGTTGCTATGGCTATCCATAATACCCAGAAAAACACAAATTTGGTGCCAGGTTTTTTTTGTTTGTTGGCAAAGTGGTGAAATCCCCCTGACTAGCAGGGTTGCCATTGGCTAAGAAACCACGAACCAGGGGCATCTAAGCCATCAAAATCACCCGGGATTATTAAAAGAAGGCACAAGCACTCAAAATACTCCATCATTACTTTCACCTTGGGCAGTTGCTCTATTGAAATCTGTTTCACTTTCTATCCAAAAGTAGGTAAGAGGATTTTTTTTTGAATTTTCAATTTTTGTAAGTTTCCACCATTTGAAAATGCTTTGTAGAGGTGATGATGACTTTTGCGAATGTGGATATTGGAGGAGATGGAGATAGAGGGATTGGATTACTTGTCCAATGTATGTACCATTTTTTATAAACTTTTTGTTATTTCAGAGATCCCTGATATTGTGATTTGGTTTTTAGTTTTTCTAGAATGAAAATATGCAACACAAGCCATAATGCGTATAGAGAGAATAAATTTTAGTAAATTCTCCTAAAAGATATCAAAAAATTAAACCTATGTATATTTCATCCTACGTGTTAACATTTTGAGACAATTGGATTGCTCATTATCATGTTTAAATGTAATAATTTGGCCTTTAAATGAGAGAAACATATTTTATATGTTTGATGTTATTTGAAAATATAGTTTCAATTAAAACCAAATTCTTGATATTATTTATAGTGCCAAGGCACTACCCTTTTCTACATATTTTCCAAGTCAGACATACACAACTTTTCATAAGAAACATCAATGCAAGTTTGAAAGTGTATCGATGTAATGGGTGTTTGATCTAAAATATTTGATGTTCCTTTAAGTATCATAGATTGTTATATGTAGTTCTTACATGATATAATTTTAAACTTCGTATGAGTTTAGGAGAATAAATTAATCAACAGATTTCGATTTCCTCCTCATAATTATTTATCAAATTAAGAGCGGTGTCGTAGTCATTTTGTTATGCAGACAAACTGAAAATTGTCTTTTGTGTTGGATACTTAGATCGAAACTGAGAAGCTTCTGGAAAAACTAGTTGAAGGATCTAGGGAAGAGGAACATTCGATTTTCTCTCTTACCTCGTACAATACTTCTTAAAGTGGCATACTATGATGAATCAAGTCGGATTCCATTTATTGTTTAGGAGCTTGAGCGTACTATGCCTTCAATTTTATAGTTTCTTTTGTTGAACTAAATAAGTCTATATATAATCTAACAATGTTATATTCTTGTATGATATTCTAGCAAATGTATCCTCATCTTAACGAGTGTACTGTTTTACTAGAGGCTGGGAATTACACAGCTAAGAAATTCGATATCATATGCCATTTTTTGGGTCATCAATCCCGTGGCTCTTTACCATCTAATTTCTATTTCAACTAAACATTTGTAAGTGCAGTCTACCATTGTAGTTACACATGCCATTCAAATGTGTTTTTAATATAGTGACCTAATAAACTTAGAAGCCAATTAGAAGCTTCAGAGTGATGTGTACCTTGAACAAATCGGTGTTGTTTTCTTGGCAGACTCTCGATCAATTAACATTCTTTCTTGTAATGCATGAGCTGAATGGTTACATGGCCACTGTCACAAACCAAATTTAGCCAGTTTCCAAGTGGAGGTGTGGGGCAGTTCCATTCATTGTATGGTATGTTACACTATCTTTCAAATTAGACACGATAATCTTTCCTTATATATAGACTGTTTTTTGTTAGCATAGTCCTGAAATAGACTTGCCTCCTTCAAAGTTTTCTTTCAAGAACTAATATCTTTTTGCTATGGTTGTTCAATTGCCTTAGTCTATGCTTGTTTTGGTGCATATAGGCCATGATGACTCTTGGCAAGCAATCTAAAGACTGCAATGCTGTTATAAATGGAGAGCTTGCTATCCATTCAGAAAAAGGTGAATCTTAAGGGGAATCCAATTAGGTAATTGTCCCACTCACAAGCCTTCTATCCTTTGTTTTGGAAAATTACATTTGAAATTTCACTACTAAACAATAAAAATGCAGATAAAAAATGATACATCATGAAGCCTTTTTTAACTTCAGTTTTGAGGTCAAAAAATTCAATATTAACTGGCCGTTGCACTTTTAAACTTTTCAAATTATTAATTCCATTTTGAATTTTCTAAAATCTTAGATATATTTATACTTGCCTTGTAATACTTGGTGTCCAGACTTCTTATGGTGCAACGTTGTTCACCAATGATTGGCAGACTCTCAGAAACTTGATTCCAGGTTTCAGGTATATGTCATATTTGTTTATAGGTTGCACGCATGTACAAATGAATGCCAAGGAGAAGAAAAAATGAGAAGATACACTTTTATTATTGAATACTTTTCTCTTACAAATATAACATCTTGATTCACACATTTATAGCATGGTGGTTTAGCCACCTAGCCTTTAAATTTTCATTTGGTCACATGTCATAACATTAACGTTAAACACATTTGTGTGTTGTTAATATTGCAATATGACATTTTTTCAAAGAAAAAAATCTTAATTTCTATTCCCCATGAAAATTGAAATAACATTTATGAGGTGTTTTCTACACTTTTCTTAAAGTCGTCAAAAAACGACTCCAGAGTCCAGTCTATCAGTCTATGCTCTATAGTGTCCAGAGTATGCCCTTGGGCCTTATTGATTCCTATTATCTAATAGCTTTGTACTTTGTTCCAGACCTGTTCCCTGAGAGCCTCTTTGCATCTAAGCATATCTTCCCTATTCTTCAAAAGAGGAATTAGATTCCATGAGTACTCCCAAAATTTTCTAATTATGTACTTCAAATTTTGAAGGCATATTATTAAATTAGATATTTCTCCTTGACAATATTATTACAGATAGTCAGAGATACATTTTGATTTCATCATTTTTATGTGAGTTTTGAATTTTCCTATCTGCTTTTACATTTTAATGGCCATGCATGAATTGATCTTGTGCTGTAGACATGTTTAAGTTTAACTATCTAAATCTTAACAAATTTCAAGCATGTTTGCATAATTGGCTTCATATTTCATTACAGTACAAGAAGAGTTTGCTTTGACAGTGCCCTAGTTTTACTCAGATGATTGAAATTTTATGCTTATCTGATAATGTCTATAAAATCTGCTGACCCCGCAGGCACAAGAGAATGAAAAGATGCACTACGCAAATGCCTAAAGTCAGTGATGCTAATAATGTGTCTGGGGGGATTTTAGAGAAGTTCCCAAAGCGCCTAAATGCTGTTCCTCCTAGAGTTCTCAGTGGTTCATTATTAGGTGTTACTGCTGAGACATATAATGCTGATACACAGTTGTGGAGAAAGCACGTGAAAGGCTACAAAAGAATGAACAAATATATTGGGGAGAGTAGATATCGCAATGTTATGGACATGAATGCAGGTCTTGGTGGCTTTGCAGCAACACTTACATCCGACAAAGTTTGGGTTATGAATGTTGTCCCAACCATTGCAAAAAATAATACACTTGGTGTGATATATGAAAGAGGCCTTATTGGAATTTATCATGACTTGTATGGTTACCCTTCATTTCTCTTTTAATTTTTGCACGGCTTTAATTTTTGTTATAGAAATATAACCTATAGTTGGAGGACCACAATTCACAACAATATACATGCATAGGTAGAAGACTAGGTTTCCACTCTCATCCCATTTTGGGAAAAGGATTATAGGAACAAACTGCATCTAATATGTAATATAACATGTAAAAACTCTGGTTTTTGTATCCTTATACCTTTTTAACATAAATCAAGTCTACCTCAAGTTTCGAGCTAAAACAAATGGACTTTGAGAAACAAGATAGCAGGTGAACAAACTTGGCTTCTCTAGCAAGTTTACAAAGGATAATGGTGGATATTAATTGTGAAATACCTCTCTGAGTTGGTTAAGATTATTAATGACAACTATATATATGCACGGGTGGCAAAGTTTGGTGATAAGTCCTGTATTTTGTTTTTGCAATGATTTATGGAGTTTGAGGATATGCCCTTATCTGAAATCCTTATGGCATGCTTAGGTGGCAAGCTAGGGTGCATAACTTTTGAAGAGAAATGTTTTGGCCATGTCATTTGCACCAAGGGATTCACATCAAGCCCAAGTGCAGTTTTCTTTGGAGCGAGGCGTGCCTGCTGTGATTGGTGTAATGGAGACACAACAGCTTCCTTACCCTTCCCATAGTAGGGATCAAAACGTCGAGAATTGTGAAATCATCCAACGCAACTCCTTCTTATTTACAATTCTCCACTGTGTAAATGACTACTTTCATAAATACTAGTTACTGGTAAGTTGTAATAGTAATAATTATATAGTTTGTAGATTGATATCTATCATAAATTTGTTTGAATATCATCATTGTCAAGCAATAACAACTTCTTAAAGGGTGCTAGCTCAATGGTAGAGTGCCTACCTAATTATAGGCAGGAGGTTGGTGGTTCGATTCCTCCGTGCCCTATCATAAATTTGTGACTACAAAAACGACTAAATTCACATATATACGACTATTAGTAGCTAATTTCTCGTATCTTAGTCGTATTTAGCTTAGTCACTAATATTTTAACATTTAGTAGTTTATTTAGTCGTATATTTGGTCATTAATGGTTGTAATCAGTGACTAAATCAGCAACTAAATCAATGATTAACTCAGTGACCAAATCAATGACTAAATCTGTGACTAAATCAATGACTAAATCATTAACTATCAATGACTAAAACAATGACTAAATCATTGACTATCAATGACTAAAGCATTGTCTATCAATGACTAAATCATTGTCTATCAATGACCAAATCAATGACTAAATCAGTGACTACTAAGTCAAGCTATTAATGACTAGTGAAATACGACTAGCTATAAGATAGTGGTAATTTGCTACTATTAGTCACCGACTCAAAAATAGTCAT
Organism: Pseudotsuga menziesii; assembly: GCA_001517045.1. NCBI lineage: Eukaryota > Viridiplantae > Streptophyta > Pinopsida > Pinales > Pinaceae > Pseudotsuga > Pseudotsuga menziesii. The sequence continues at coordinate 263,067 of LPNX010414547.1, read as the reverse complement.
TTATAGCCTGATTTTAGTCATTTTTTTAGTCATTAATTTCTCATTTTCTACTGGTGGATGTTGATGGTGATTATGATGAGGATGTTCACGATGTTGATGGTGATGATGATGATCATGTTGTTGTTGTTGATGATGATGATGATGATGATGAAGGTGATGATGAGGATGAGGATGAGGATGAGGATGATGATGATGAGGATGATGAAGATGAAGATGATGAAGATGATGTTGATGGTGATGATGATGATGATGATGATGATGACGGTGATGATGTTGATGGTGATGATGATGAGGATGATGATGATGATGTTCACGATGTTAATGGTGATGATGATGATCATGTTGATGATAATGATGATGATGATGGGGATGATGATGATGAATGATAATGATGTTCATGATGCTGATGGTGATGAAGATGAAGATGATGTTGATGGTGATGATAATGATGATGATGGTGATGGTGATGATGTTGATGGTTATGATGATCAAGATGATGATGATGATGTTCACGATGTCAATGGTGATGATGATGATGATGATGATGAAGGTGATGATGATGATGAGAATGACGATGATGATGAAGATGAAGATGAAGAGGAAGATGATGAAGACGATGATGATGATGAGGATGAGGATGAGGATGATGATGTTGATGATGGTGATGAGGATGATGATGTTCATGATGTTGATGGTGATGAAGATGAGGATGATGATGAGGATGTTCATGATGTTGATGGTGATGATGATGATGAAGGTGATGATGATGATGAGGATGGTGATGATGATGAAGATGAAGATGAAGATGATGAAGATGATGTTGATGGTGATGATGATGAGGATGATGATGATGATGTTCACGATGTTGATGATGATGATGATGAAGGTGATGATGATGATGAAGATGACGATGACGATGATGGTGATGATGATGATGAGGATGAGGATGAGGAAGGTGATGATGATGAAGATGATGATGATGATGATGATGATGACGATGGTGATGATGATGTTGATGATGATGGCGATGATTCTGATGATAATGTTCATGATGTTGATGGTGATGATGATGATCATGGTGATGATGATGATGATGATGATGAAGGTGGTGATGATGACGATGGTGATGATGATGAATATGAAGATGATGATGATGATGATGATGAACATGATGAAGATGATGATGCTGAACATGGCAATGTTGATGATGATGATCGATGATCAATGATCATGGTGATGATGGTGATGATGATAAGGATGATGATGATGATGTTCACGATGTAAATGGTGACGATGATGATCATGTTGATGATGATGATGATGCTGATGGTGAAGGTGATGATGATGGTGAGGATGATGATGATGATGAAGATGAGGACGAAGATGATGAAGATGATGTTGATGGTGATGATGATGATGATGATGATGGTGATGATGTTGATGGTGATGATGATGAGGATGATGATGATGATGAGGATGAGAATGATCATGTTGATGATGATGATGATGATGATGAGGATGATGAAGATGATGATAGGAATGGTGATGATGATGATGATGGTGATGATGGTGATGATGAT
>LPNX010414547.1:197322-259822 GCA_001517045.1 Pseudotsuga menziesii | reverse complement strand
ATCCCTAACCATAAATCATCAACATGAAAGGGATCCCATAGTCAAATTAAAAGAATATTTAATAAGTGGTAGGACTACTTCTATTTTAGTAGCAGGGTTCTCAACTACTTTTACAACTGTGCTTGTTATTATTGTATTTGTAAAAAGGAAACCTGAAGGAAATTTAGGTGTGGAAAAAAATATGAGTAAGGGAAAAATTATAAAGCCAAGGAGAATATATTATATAAATACGTGGAGAAGGAAATCAAATCTGTCTTCTAGTGTTGGACCACCTACTCTAGTTAATAAATGTAAGTAGTCTTCTTTATATTTTAATTTATACAAATTAAAGATACGGTTAAAAGCATGCATCTATTTCAAAACGTTATTGGGTGAAAGTAATTTGGAATGTAAATTAGAATGAGATATGATAGATTTGTCATAGTTATCTAATCTTCTATATGAAATTCAACTTCATTTTCCTTAGACATATTTACTATTAAAGGGAATTAGAAACAAATTCACCTAAGACTTATTTTTTGTTAACTAAGTGTTTCTTGTTGTTGAGTTGTTGTTATAATATTACAAAATTTTATAATAAAAACCAGGAAGAAGAATACAATAATGGATTGAAAAAAATGAATATAAATCCTTCTCCTATTGAAAATTACAAAGAATTGATTAGTTTTCCTTTAGAAAATCCAACCTAGAAACCTCCAGTGAACCACCCCAAAGCTCCAATAGCTGCAACTTCCTACACTGTTACAAAAGCTTTGTGGCATTATACAAATAACTTTGGACATGAAAATCTAATTGGATAAGGATCCCTAATCCAAGCTTATAGGGAAAATCTTCCTGATGGAAAGGCAGGCCTCATTTTGTTACATTTGCAGTCACTTTTTAAGTAATGTATTGTTTCCTCTCAAACGTTTTGAACATATTGTGATGAAAATGTTTAAACTTTCATTTGTTAATAACTAAGTTGCATGGAAACATATATGGATAGGCTAGCTTTATTTAAAATTGGTAGAATAATCAACCCATAGTATTTACCCACTTAGACATTATTTCATTTATTTTGTCTTCTTTGCCTAGTCCATGAGTCCCACCATGTGCAAGTTGTCAATTGCCTATCCATAGAGGTCAAACTTGCCATTATTGACTCATGGAGCGCTTTGGAAAGTCCTGGGAATCAAATCTACTTTATTCCTGGCCTCCTAGGCGCCCTTCTGCTTTTTCTGCTTTGTTGACTGCTTTTCCAGTTTTTAAAGCACATAAGGAAAGCTAGACTAGGTGAGGTGAACTTGTTTTATTCCCCTTTCATCCTCCACCCTTTCCTCCATGCAAAAGCATGTATGAGCTGCCATTTGACCACTCTTTAGCTTGCCCATGCGCCCTTGCTAATTCGTGGGGTCCTTGATAGATTTGGGATCAGCTTTTTACACCTATGGGGGATTTGCCTATTTTGGGTAAGCCTGCTTTATGCTAGATTTGGATGCTTCCTTATGCATTCGATTTGATCATGTATTCTATATATTCAGAAGCCTATGTTATTACAGGGTTGGCTATTGTACACTCAGTTAATATAATTTTGTGTTACAGCTCCATATTCAGTCTCCATTGTTGATAATTTGCATGATCAATTGTTAATTGCTGTGAGTGAAATTAATCTACTGCAGGCCTGAATTTCTACAAAAATGCCAATATTTGGATATAGGGAAAAGGCGCACACACATATATGTATGTATGCATATGTACAAAAAAACCATGAACTAGAAATAGAAAAAATCTAGATGTCCAAATATATTTTTCTTCAAATTTCTCTCACAAACTCAGAAATGTAGACCATTATAGAAGGAAGGAGATTGAAAAACACTTTGCCATATAATTGTTTCACCGTATATTGTAATTTTGGATAGAGCAATGATAATATCATTTGCTTGATATATTAGCCTCTTCTATTTGTTGTTAGTGAATAATATTGTATGGGGGTACTATTTGAGCAGACTATGAATAGCATCATACTCGTAGTTATGCACTATTCTTCAATTTTGTGTGAAAGTTGTCAGACTTTGCATTTTGGGTGCCTTGCACTAAGTAAAACTAGAGAGGTTGACATATTATCAATGCAGTGGGAGCAACTATTGTGATCAATATTTGAAACTAATGGAATCTAAATTATGTAGATAATAATACCATATTAAGTATATTTTTCTCTCACGTATTTAACCTAAATTTGTTGATAGCTAAAATTGAAAACACCAATCAAAATAACAACATATAGTACATTGACCTACAAACTCATACATCTATCTGTATTATGATGAATACTCTCTAAGAGATGTTCAACATTTCTTATACAATCTGGGATAAAGGATTCCATGTTTGAAAACATTTTTTTTCAGAATTATCAACTCCCATCTCAGATGTTTCCCTCGATGACTCATATCCATCCGCAGAAATAAATTGTTTCTATTCTTAATTAGTCTCCATGGGAACATGTACATTAGAACTTGAAGAATGCAACAAGGAGTAGAGTTCAATGCCATATCCATATTTTGTAAAAACATAGGGAGATATGTCGAAAATACGAACACAAAAAGTAGTTTTTTTCTTTCTTCCTCCAAAATTAATAACTATTATTTTATTATTTTCCTTAGGAGGCCCATTTTGGACCTCAAATTTCCTCTAATGATTGTAACAATTGAAGAAAGACATTGAGACATGGATACAAATGTCTGAGACATGAGTGCAATTGATAGGCAGATGGATCTCACTTTAATGAGATTTGTTGAAGAAGGGGTAGATAACAGTACGATTCAACCTCCTTTAGCTACCTCACCTACACAAATGTGTAGAACTGTCGATGACCAGAACCATTTGGTGTTGACTGAGACTGCTAATTATTACACAAGGCATGCATTATCCATGGTCGTGAATGTTAATGTAAGTGAATTATAGGATCGATGGCGGGGAGTACAAAACTTTAAAATCTTGAGTGAATATGAACAGTTTGGACAACTTCTTAGAACATCAACATTTACATTTCCAGAAAATTTAATTGTTATTCGATTCACACTAGTTGGCGGACCCACTTATTCCTATGAATTTCAAATTATCTAGAATTCCATATTCACATGGTATCAAATCAAGCAACATCTAGAAGACAATACACATAATTACATTTTCAGGCATGAAAGTATCATTATTGGATCGAGTAATAATAATAATAATAATAATAGTACTTCTTTGGAGGAAGAGGAAGAAGCTAATAGTGATGATGTTCGAGTTGTAGTGGACGGGTTGATAGATATTGTTTTCATATAGGAATAGTTTTCTCAGGAACAATAATGTCAATGGAAGGTACATTTCTAGATCTTGTAAACATCTTCCAGGAGGGGAAAAATGGATGTATTGAGAGAAAATTCAAGAAATAGGTATCGTGTTTGAGCATTTTGAAAAGAGAAAGCGAAGAAATGTATACCTGCTCATATGAATCAAGCATAGGTCCATTAGTAGCGGGAGGTCCCATGACACATGCCCCTGACCACTAATAAATCCCAACCTCACTTGCTCTGTAGATGTTGTCATCATTTTCTGTAACAACATACTTATTAGAAATAATACATTACAATGATGATTTTCTATCAGAGTTAACAAATTGGAAGTAGATACACATTGAAAAAAGGGACAAGATGCAATACCTACTCTAATAATAAGGGACTATCCATAGATCCTTCCCCAACATTAGATGTTTCTTGTATTTTTCTTTGATGAGCATTTCCATTACTCTAAGGTAATGAGAAGAATGAACTAGCCTGAAGTGAAAATGAATAAATCAAGAAATTGTAGTTGTTTATCAAAGATCAAGAAGTTTCCTTTAAATCCTTAAGTAGAAAACCATAATTTTTTATAGTAAGAAACATATGATAAATCACATATGTACAAATTGCTTCAATTCTGGTACATCTTTTTATCAAAAAGAAAAAATTAACCATCTCCATCTTAGAAGCATGGTAAAGGACTAATTCACTAAATGGATGTAACCCCCTTAGACGACGAAATCCCAGTGGTTAGTCCATATGATGTAATTTAATATCTTGTGTGGCCAAAGTAATTATTATTTCCTCTAAGAAAAAACTCACATTTTCAACATATATTCTTATTTGGTTAAGGAAAGTTGCATTCTTTTATCTAGGGACAATCTGGACAAAATCTAAGTTCCCCCCATTGCAAAGAATGGATTCCACTGTCTACATGTTGAAATGTTGGTCCACAGAAAAAAGGGGAATGTATTTCAGAAACACCAAAGTATTAAATTTTTCTTTTAGCAGAAAGAAAAATGGAAAGACACAATTGTAAATATTGAAAATTGAAAAATTATAGGACGTGGTAATTTTGTATAGGTTTTGAAAAATTAAAATAAATCATTTATTGGACATTATAAATACAACAAACATGTAAAGTTCATTGGAATAGAAAACAATAAACATTATCCTTGATCAATGGTTAGAAGTCATCAAAGTTTCAGTAAAATTACACAATGCTATCATAGGCACTCTTTCACTGTGAGCAAGAAGTTTCAATGTTTTAGCTTTTACCATGAGTTGAAGGGATCCAATTTTTACAAAATGAAATTTCCGACCTGAAGAATAGGAAAATTGAGATCCTTGTTCAATAAGAGAATTTTAATGAGAAAACTATAGTTCATCAACAGTACATTAAAAATCAAATTTTTAAACATAGCTCATGATTACAAGTTGTTAAATGGAAAAAGGTGTTACCTCTTGTTGAATTGGCTGTGCAGAAAAATTTCAAAGAGAAATCCAGAAATTCTAAGGAACTTGGCCTCAAATGGTATCCCTTGCTCCTTCGATCCCTTACAGAATGGTAAAGTGTTTCTCCATGATACTCTTGAACTGAAACATATTAATTTGGAAACAACTTGGGAGGCATCAAATTCTACGTCGATCACTTCGAAGTTATCTGGGATAAAAAGAGGATATTGTTGCTCCCTAACAAGATCTATCTAGACAAGGATATTACAAGGATCCAATTTGATTTTAAGCATGATCAAGCACAAGTAGTGGCCACTAAAGAGGACAAAAAATATACGGTTATTCAATACTTTAAGGAAGTGACTTGTGTTTCTCCACCTTTGGGGTTGTCACACCCAAGGTAGTGATTTGTGCTTCTCCACCTTTGGGGTTGTCACTCCCTTGGATGGATAAATGATGGCTTTCGCGATTTGGTCCTTTCCATGTGCTTTTCAATATGTTAATTCTGAGCATGATATTATTTTCCTCACACAGACACATGAAATCCATGAAATAATGCTTCCATTAACTATAGATACCATGAATATTTGACTTTTAAAAAAGACAAACTAAGATATGCCGATGTTTGTGGCTCTAGGGGATTTTCTATAAAAACTCCAATTCCTAGATGACTACTGTCCTCATGTTCTCAATCGAACAAGATGTTATTTGTTTAATAAATATAATTTCTTTAATAACAAAAATCACACAATAGCTAGAAAGTAAATAGCAGATGTGTAAAACAATTCCACACATAGGGAATTTTTCCCTCAAATCAGCTTATTATTAACATAATCAAATATTACACTTTCTAGGGATAAACTCTTATACATAAAAAATGGCTCCCTTTAAATATATGAAATAAGCTGGAGATTATGCAAATGCAAAAAGAAGTGAGAAATAGTGCCCAAACTATGCATAGAACATATAATCTTATCTGGGTATGAAGCCTCATATGGTTTTCTCAATGCCCAAGTTGCATAGATGATGCTTCATTACTATTGCACAAATTCCCTCCCAAATATCCCCAAAAGGTATTGTTGTTGTCCATACCATCCCATCATTGGAGGTATATTGATGGTATGAGGTCCAAACTCCACTCAGCGCAACCATGATTCTTCTCTTAGATTTTCCATACCTTGTATTGTTCCATTGTATACTCTAGGAGGACATCATGGATAGTCCTAAATTCATCCCATAACTGCCTCACATCCACAAAAATGTCCCACACTAAATGTCGAGGCCGCTAGAAGCTAAAACACACCCAATAATGTTCAAAACAAAACCTATATTGGCTTAATTATTGTTTTAAATTGTTGTTATAGGGCCCATAACTTCCCAAATATGAGGTTCATTGGTTGTTCATTACCTTTCCTTGTCCATGGATCGCATGGATTTCCAAAAATTCATTTCTCAACTAAGAAAAAGACAAAAACATAATTTAGAATTTCCTAGAAAACTTGGAAACCAACCCATAAACCCTCATGAAAAATTAAGTGAATGCCCTATGGGAAACATGGGGTGAAACCTCCAAAAATCAACTTTGTATCAATTGATTGAGCTTTTGATTACCATCCACTTAACCAATCTTGTCCCTTCTTCTATAGTGATGAAGTCCTATTTGTATCACATAAAGATATTCTGGTTCAATGGACTAGTGAGAAGCAGGTCCATTCCTCACACACACTGGGTTTGCATACCGAAAAATTGAAACTATGTTGGGATCACTGTCAAATATTTTGTACCTGTTGCACTTGATGCCAATATTCAATTCCAGGTCCTTTGTTCAACTTCTTTATTCGCATCTACTTTTTAATCACTAACAAGAGATATCTGTCAAAGTGTTTCTTTGTACAACTTCCCCACATCCTTTAGAAAGTCCATTCCTCACACACATTGGTTTCACATACCGAACAATTGAAACTATGTTGGGATCACTGCCAACTTTTGTACCTACTTAATTTGGTGCCAAATTGCTAATATTCAATCTGAGGTCCTTGTTTAACCTCTTGATTCACATCTAATTTTGAATCACTAATAAGAGATATTCGCCGAATAATTTCTTTGTACAACTTCCCCACATCCTTTAGCATATATACATCTCTAGACCAAATTTCAGGCATCACTGTAGTTGTACTTTTTATTATATGTTTTGAAAAGGATAAACACCCTCTAGACTTGAAATACATCTCAAAATTTTCATGTGCTGTGATCCCTCAATATCTGTCAGTTTTGTTCTAGCCAACAAACCTATGAATTCAATTGCAAGTCTCCTATGTTCTCTATGAGTAGTGCAAACAAGCCTTGGGAGAGCAGATGAGTGCTTCGGTGAAATTTTTTAAAGGCAATGGTGATATTCTGGCCACTTGCAAATGTCAATCGTAAGAGATGTAAATGAAGTAGTTGCATTAGGGACTCTATACCATTTTTCTCAATGAAAACCTCACATCTATCTGTATTATGATGAATACTCTATAAGAGATGTGTAGCATTTGTTATACAAACTGGGATAAAGGACTCCATGTTTGAAAACATTTTTTTTGCAGAATTATCAACTCCCATATCAGATGTTTCCATTTATGATTCATATCCATCCACCGAAATACATTTTTTCTGTTCTAAATTAGTCTCCACGGGAACATGTACATTAGAACGAGTAGAATGCAACAAGGAATACACTTCAATGCCATATCCAAGTTTTGTAATAGTATTCAAAATTTCAATCAATACATCCACCACTAGACTTCACAATGAAGCAACATGTTGCATTAGCTCATCAGAAGAAGATGATAAGGACCCAGGAGTGTCACCTTCGAAAGCTCATAAGTAGGTTTTTGGTCAACAAGTGAAGACCCCGTGACAACTACCGAGGCATTGAATATCACATATATATTACAAAGAATAGTTACATATGCTTTTGTGAGTATTTCTAATAGTATTTTAAGCCACATAATCCAGGAAGAAGTGTTTTTAATCCTCTATGGCTTGATTTATACAAATAATTGTCACTATTATAGAAACCTCAGAGTAAAAAACTAGCAACATTTCAAGAAATACTATAAAATAAGAAGACTAGTATTAGATGGACACATAAGTAGATACATGTTATTCATATCATAAAATTTTCAACAAGTAGATTTACAATTTATAGCATGAAAATTTATAAACTATGCCAAAAAAAATGTGCAGCAAGACCTAAAACTTTGCACCAGCAAAAATTAGAAATAAGTTGAATACAATAGAGTAACATGGGAAAAAAATACATCCATTTTATTTCCAACATAAATCAAGGCAAGACATCCAAAAATAGGTGAACACGACACAGTAAGAATAGTAACAAAAAGCATGCATTTTCTTGCCTAACACCATTCTTTTTTCCTCCTTTTTTTACTTGGCCTTTCTGTTGAACATACCCGAATTCAAAGTAATGTTAAAAACAACAATGTTGTCAATCGATTTTTATGGTTCTTCCTGTGACCAAATTCTACTACAACAACATGAACGAATGCATGGAATCGAAAACACTGAAAATTGTGAAAACAATAGCTCCATCACTATATTTGGACGGTATAGCCTACTAATTTCTTACATCAACCGAGGAATTGAAAATATATATGGACAACAACAGGTAACTAAATATGACCATAGCTGTGGGTCACGTCCGAGGCATTAAATATCACATATATATTACAAATAAAAGATGAGTTTGAATCACCTACATATTTACAATTGATGATTCTTTAGTACTCATGGAGTACAACACAACCTATTTATTTCAGGTTATACATACACTTGATGAGATAATATATATTGTACTAGCTAACATTTGAACAATAGCTCCAGCCATGGAAGGCCATTGAATACATTAGACATTACTCCAATTTGAACAATGTTGTCCATAGAAGGCCATTGAATACAACGAACAACGTGTTGAGGCCTGGAAAATCGCAGGTGATAACAGCAAGGGATTCTCCCCAGTCAACATTCCCAACTAGCCCATGACTGTTTGGTATGGGGAATATGTCCAGTTTATGGTCCGACTACCGTAGGTCAAGTAACAAAAATAAAAGGTTTTACCGGTTGTGGCCCGATCCACCGTGTATATTTTTGTGTTTTTAGTTTTAAGTATGATATGCAAGTGCCTATGTAAAATGCAGATTGATAGAGGATACGAGGAGTGGTCACAATGTGATGCGTAGGTTCTTACCTCTCATCTTACACTCTCTCACATATAAATCACATACAACAAGAAATTAAAACTAACTACCTAACCTATCCCTAGGGAGCAAGATTATCATTTATTAATGAGTAATGTATTTTGTACATGCATTATGAACAATCACAGATAGCTGATACTTCTTTCAAAACACATGAACATTTAAAGATATTTGGACAACCAGATAGCCAATTGTTTATGAACAACATTCATTACTCATAGTGGAAATTTTCATAAAATAAAACAAAGATCATTCATACAATAACATAGGTTCAACAAGTTAGAACGATCTCACAGTTAATGGAAAAAAGGCTGAAAATGAAATAGTTCCCCTTCAACAACATCCATTTCACAACATTTGAACATTCCACCAAAGCTTTCTCCAACATGAAAAATTGTAATTATCTATTGCAAAATGAAATAGTTCCTCTTACAACATGTTCTCACAAGTCTAACTGGGAAAAAGTCCCTGTCTCTATCTAACTCTCCTATACTTATACAAAAGGCAAAACGTTTGGGCTGCCACAAATGACTCTTGGGCTTCCCCAACGTTTCAACTCCAAAAAGTTTCCTATAATGAGTGCTCATACATTTTACAATATATTACATTTAAAACAAATGTAATAAAGCACTTTTAAGTTGAGGGCCCCGCTTGATCATTTAATAACTTTTTCCACGCTTGGGCCTTCGTTGCTATGTTCTCAAATTCTCAAGGCTCCAGAAAATGAATGTTCTCAAACTTTGAAGCTTGATTTTTAACCACTTCAATTCTTGCTGAGCTTAAGCATAACTGATCCTCATGTAACTGAACATTGATTGTTGAATGCGCTACGTCGTTCTTCGGGATCTGCTCATCTAGGACCTTGACTTGTTGAATCCTCTGCTCATCCTCCTGATATCGGCTCTGTAGAATTTCTGTGAATAGCTTATGCTCTAGTAATGCATCTAATATCTGTTCAGCAGTAACTTAGCATATGTTGTAGGTGATCAGCACTCTTCTGCAATATTCAGTACAAGCTCCTCTTGTTTTCTTCACAGCCTTTTTGAACTCTTATGCTGTATTTATTGCAAACTCTAACAAATCATAGTCCTGATTTAAGCTTTGTTGATCTTTGTCTAGTAAGTATGCAGGAATTTCTTCATTGGCTTCCATCCTTCCTATCCTTCCAGTCAGGACTTCCAAAATGTCCTGAGACCTATCTACAAAATATGAGGTAGTCTCCAAAATTTCCTCCAATCTGTTATCTACCTGCAGGATTTTGCATCTTTCCACTTCAATAGACACCTGCAGCTAATGCATTCTTCTTCTTTGGGCTAGGACATGCTCTTTAAGAGGATGAATATCAGTTTACTGTTCACTGGCCTCTTTCAATGATGTTGTTAATGAAGCAATTTGTCCTTCAAAATTTACTGCCTGCACCTAAAATTTCTTTTCTTTCTCCTCCATGGTAGCCCTTTGTGTTTCCAACTCCCCAACTTGGCTTTGTAGCTGGTATTTTTCTACACTAAGGTTTTCATATGTTGTTTTGGTTCCATCCCTTTCTATCCTCAGCTCCTGATATTCTTATTGCAACCTCATTAATTCTACTAGGTTATTCTAAGCATCTCTTCCTATCCTTTCAATGGAAACTTCCAAAGTCATCTTGTTTGCTTGGAGAGACTGAAGTTCTGCTTTTGAAGTCTTCACTTCATTTTGCATGTCTTTAAATTTTCTCTTTAATCTGTTGCCTTCATCCCTCTCCTTTCTCAGGGTGTCCTTTAATTGAGTTGCATTTTTCCTTGATTGCTAAAGGTCTATCATTAGTTGATCCACATTGTCTTTAGTGGCGTGGATTAATGCTTCTCTAGATCTGGATATCAGTCTTGGATATTTATCTATCCCATGCACCAAAGTTTTATCAGTGACCATCATCCTTGATTGTCCACCTGTTTCAACCTTCTTCTCAGTCCTTTTTACAATCTTCTTCTTTTCTTTGTCATAAAAAATGGTGCTAAAATCTGGGACTTCTTCTCCTTTCATATACTCAAAAGGTATCAGACTCAATTCAGAAAAAACAACTTGCCCTATATTGCTACCAAAAGTTGCAGGAGGCTCCTAAGAGTCAGGACAATCTTGATCGTGTAGTTCTTGAATGTGTGCTGGGTCAGAAGTTTGTTGGTCTGTTGTGGATCCTGTCAGCTTCAGACTTTCAACTTCTTTCTTCTTCATCTCTTCATATTCTTTCTTTGCAACTTCCTCTGCATTATTTGCTGCTTCTTGTTCAGATTTCTTCCTTTCTTCTTCTTCACTCTTGATCCAACTCTCAGCCTCCTCTGCTAGCCTCCTAGCATCATCTTCTCTTTTCCTGGCCTCCTCTTCATCAACTTTCTTTTGTTCAGTTTGGCCCTTACCTCTTTTAGTGGTGATATTCTGTTTGAGTCTTCTCTTCAATGCAGTCATGTTACTTGCATTCCTAAAAATTTCTTCATCTTTTTCCCAGTAGTTTGTATATTCAAAGTGAACATTTGCCTCCTTGTAATGTTCTGCAACTTTCTTTTGGGAATCATTTCTATGGAAGTTCATCTCCCCAAAGTGAAAGTGCTCCAATTCTTGTACAAACTTAGTAGTTAGTTTAACCTTTGAAAATTTATAGCTCCCCAGCCTGAAAGGTATGGGAGGATAAGCTACCTTCTTGTGTTCAAACAAAAAACTCCCTACACCATCTAGGTAAACCTGCCTGACTGCTTCTTTATGCACCACAAAATCAGTGGCATACTTGGGGAGAAAGGAAGGTGCCCTAGAGAAAGCATACATCCTAATGTACATCCCCTTCTCAGTCAAATAATAATTTGCATACTCCTCGATGACTTTAAATGCCTCCTCAGACATACAATTGCATTATGTTAGGAAGATCAAAGTATATAAAGGCATAATAAAATGTTCACAAATTTCTTTATAATGGCCCTAATATTTGTGTGCCCATAATAGCTTGTAGGTTGTGTACACAGGGGTTCTATCCCTGTCCCACATGCACCTTAGGGATGGAAATGGATGGGTGCATAGTATACAGTCTATTAATATGGAGCTCATATAGAACTTAGACTTCTTCTGAGACACCCCTCCTAGAGCTGAAGAAATGTAAGCCGAGAGACTGTTGGACACAATGCTCGCCCAGTTGAAGAGAGTCGCCTGGGTGGCTACATAGAAAATAATGGGAACCCAACCCAACTTGAAACTCTTACCATGGGATCTCCCAAAAACCCTGTTCAGCATTAACACTATAAACCTACAAGGGGTTCTGAGAGTGGCTGTGTCATACTCCCCCGATGGCCTGGTTCGAAAGTTCATACTAGGTATCATCATCCTCTTTACTATTTCAACCAGGTCTAAGTTAATTTCTTTCCACCAATCTTTAGTTAGGTAAACCTGGGCTGGAGGTAAGTGATATGCTAATGAGACATAACCAAGACTGTAAGCAGCATAGCCCTGTTTGGAAGTATTGGCAAGAATCATAGTTGTCACATCTGCCCTAGGCAGAATCCATCCAATTACTTTGAAGCATGGGAACAGTTGAGGTCTAGTGGATATCTTCATCAGGGTAGATCTTTCAATGTTGGCGTATATGGTTAGTTCTTCAAACCCTCCATCAGGCACTTCTTGGTTTGAAATCAGTCGATATATCTCACCCCACTTGTAGTCAGGCTCTACCCCTGTGGTAGCTTTAGTATCTTCATAAATATATTCAACCTTTGTAATAATTTCCACATCAGGTTCCCCCTCAGCAACAAGAGCCTTAGTTTTCTGTCTTTTTGACATATCTCCTTTGAAGAATTTTCCCTGTCATAAACCAAACATGCTTTTAGGCTATTTGAGTTTTCATTCAATGTTTTAAGAATAAAAAAAAATGTAACCTTTACCTCTTCCATATTCTCAATAGCTAAGCTAAACGAAAAATTGAGAATAACAAACAAAAACTTATGCAAGTTATGCCTGAAAAAATCCTAAGTCTGAAAAATGCTATATCTGTCCAACGAAAATAATCCTGATAGCAAATGCATCAATTTACTGCGGAATGCATTCTAACTCCTCGCTCAAGAAAAAATCCCATCAATGAGGCTCATCTTCGAAAATGTGACCCTATCTAGAACATGCGGGCAACCAAAACAATTGAAGCTTAATCCCTCCGACGTCTCAAACAAAACCAGGGTAAATGCCTACGGTGAAAAGAACTAAAACCTCCCTTCCGTGGATGGCCATAAGCAAACCCAGAAAACTGGTGCAGATAGCATAACACTTGCTTGCACCAACTTCCTAAACATTCGGACCTTGTTCGAACCCCCATGACAGCTTACAAAACAACTCAAGAAAAGAAAACCCCCCGCCTGTAAAACTGTGAAACTGAACCACTCAATATGCCGAGAGGATACAAACCCAGACATATACTACCATCTACCCAACGACGGGAAAGCCTAACCAAAGGACAAAGCCCTAGTTCCAAAACCGACTCGTAAACCCAAAAGAAGGGTAAAACCATGGTTGGCCTACCTAACAGATGAGCTGTGCAGTTGACAAGGGAAATATTAAAGCTCCACAGAGACACCACCCACAAGCGAGATCCCAACAGCTAGACACAAACGCATAGTTTGACTCAACAGGGATAGGGTAAGCACGAGTTCACAAGTTCTACTTTAGAAATTTGGGAAAACGTTGCAGCTGCAACAATTGGTGACTACCTGGTGAACCCAGATCTATGGACCATTTCTTCCTTAAGTAATAGACTGTTTTAACAATAAAACCAACCTATAGAATTCTTCTAGATATTTGGATTTTGCAAATGGCAAACATATGTACTTTCAATCATTGATGATAGTCCAATATTAGGAAAATGGAATCCAAGAATTCAAAGTCAAGATAACTCTTTCGAGGCCAAGGATATGAGTTTCATTTTTTACCTCTGTCTTTGAGTAGCTTCCAGCTTAGACACCACAAGATTGTAACATATGGTAAATAGAAATATTCATTTGTTCCTCATTCCCAAGACATTTTACACTTTTTTGTGCTTCTGGAATTTTTTGTCCTTTTGAGTCCTCCTCGTGCCTTTCTTTCTAAATTTTTATATTCAGGATCCTCTATCCATAGTGTCCTTTTGTGTGAGAGATGTATTTAATTTTTAGCTCATGGACGGAGAAGAAGTTGTGGCAATTTTGTACTTATATGATTCAATACTTTGTTTTGATACATATTGTTTTCTTAGGAGTTTTGACTCTTATTAGCCTTCTGGATTTCAATTCTTGGCCTGGGATTATTTATATATAATATACTATTTACCTTGCTTCCTTTACATGGGTCTTTTGCTGTCACCCCTTAGGAAATTTTTAAGTGTGAGATGGATGGAGACTCGAAATAGTATTCCAGACCTTTTGATCTTGAGTTATTTTACAGGGATTAAGTAGAACTTCAATGTGTTCATAGCCATTTAGAAAAATTTCTAAACTAGAAGAAAATCTATCAAATAAAACAATAATGCACAGTCTTATAATCAAGGATCTAGTTCATCCAGAACCTTGATGTTCTCCATGCAACCAAAATCTTGCTTTTTTTTATTGAAATCAAACTAAATCTAAACTAAAACAAAATAGGAATAAAGAAAATCCAAAATAAACAACCAACTCAATTTATTTATGTACAAGGTAATCAAGAAATAAAAATAAAGAAAAAATAAAATTTGAGAACTAAACCACTAATAGGTCAGTTCCCTGCCCACCCCTACAAATCTAACAATTTGTAAGTTAAGGGGCTAGGATTGACTACAAAATAAAAAACCTAACCATTATCTAATTCTGTTGTACTTGAAACAAACACTACATCTACTATTTTACAATCAATCTTATTAGCCCATGAACACCGAAGGAGATCAAGCTGGGTGTTTTATATGTTGTTGGATTCTTCTAATGCAAAGTTTCCTAGTTCAAGTTCAATTCGTTAATTTCCCAATATAGAATTCACTAATTCACTTTTTTCTTCCAATTTCTTGACATTGTGTTTCATGTAGGGTTCTCTTAATATTTTAATCTAATTTGGGCTTCCCTTCTGAGGCAACCACAAATGTGACCAATCTGAAGCAAAATACCCCTTTAGTCTTTTTGACCAGTCTCGATTCAAAATAAGTCCATAACCATCAGGTATGTCTGATACCACAATATCAATGTACTAACAGATCTTTTCATTTGTAGATAATCGAATCACGACATCCTCCATTTCCTTGACTACTTTCAGATTGGTCTTGTCTAATTGAGTAACCTCACAAGTAGTAGGTTTATGCTGTCCATTAATATTTTTGCAGACTATAGGTGGCATAACATTTACTGATGATCCAGAGTCTACTAGACAATTGTGCACATTATGGTTGAAAATCTCCAAATTCAGGAGGAAAGATGGGGTTTTAAACCTAGTCTTGCCTCCCACACTTGCTTCAACAATCTCTTCTATAGGTTGGTTGTTTGTGGGAAGTTCTTCCTCTAGTACTTCAGGTGTTTTGAGATTTTCTTTGACATTACCCATATTTTCTTTAATAGGCTTAGCAAGCATGCTGACTTTTTAAAGATCTTTACTGCTAATAGAAAGTTTAGGAATTTTATCATCTATGTTGTTCTTCTATAGTTTCTTTACATTCTCTTGCAATTTCTTGATCTTTGGGAGTATTGAATTGTCTTTATTCACCAAATCCTAGCTTCTTGTTGTCAAAATTGTTTCTGATATCTCCCCATGTTTCAGAGTACCTTATTCTATATCCAAAATCGAGACACAGTCCCATAAAACTATGGCATCATCCTCTTGATTTTATTTGGATTTACCACCTTTTCTTCTTCATCATTAGCCTCTGTTAATTTGGAATCTAGCAGCTGATTCATCACTAATGTCATTGAATTTATCCATTGAGGACAATTTTTTTCAGAATGGGCCTGCTGGTGGAAAGCACAAAAGTTATCCATACCTACCTCCGTTAAGTTCATTGATGCAGGACTGTGTGGAAGAGGTTTAGACTAATTGTTATCCTCTATTCTCTTGTAGTAAGGCTTATATGTTTTTCGAGCTTCCTTTTCCTTTTCCAAATCTATTATCCTATTAGAAATTTTCTGCATCATCTTTAACATTCCTTCAAAATCGTGTGACTGCTCCTCTTTTGGCTTAGACAGTAATAAGGCTTTCTTCCCAAAAGTTTTCTCTCCTGACTGCTCGGGATAATCTTCTATGCTTTCTTTTTCAGCTTCTACTCTCTCAGCCTCCTCATAAGTCTCTGATAATGTAGGTTTAATGTGAGCCTTTTTAAACATGGCCAAATTATTCTATAAAGCTGAAGTATAATACTCAATCATAACTTTATCAGAGGGCTTATCAGCTGCAGAGAAATTCTTAAGATAAGCAGCAAACCTTTGGGTAAAACTATGCACCTTTTCTTTTCTCTCTTTCTTTAAAGTGCACAGTCCTTTCATGAGAGCTACATGAGTCTTCTGGGCTACATATTTGCTTTTGAATATCCTTTCAAAAGTATCCCAGTTTCAGATTGAGTTTGCAGGAAGACCAAAATACCATGAAGTTGCTGCTCCTTTAAGGGTATGTGGAAAAAGTTTGTAGACTACATCTTCATGTTCTCCAGCCCTTAATCCTTCTATGGACAAGTAGAAACTTTGTAAATGGTCATCTACTAAAATATTCTTGCTTGGGTCAAACTTGGGTAGCATCTTCTCAAAATCCCGAGGTAAGTCATGTAAAGGAGGTGTTAGGTTTAAAGGTGATCTGGCTTTCCAAGCAGGTGGTGGATTTGGTGGGTTGAGTGGCTGATTAGCGTTTATGCTTGCCATGAGTCTGGGTGGAGAGTGAGGTGGTGAATGAACAGGAGTATGAACAGGTGAACAACAAGGTGTATCTAGGCCTACTTGATTCAAAGGATGAACAACTTCCTGTAAGGCTGTTTCTACCCATTCTTCCAAATCTCCAACCAAAACTGAGTCTTCCAATATAGGGTGGTCTTTTTTCTTATACTCTCTTATGGGTAAATCAGGGATAATCGGTAATCCCTTGATGTTATTCATATAATCCTTAGTGTGTCTTCTCAGATCATTAATAACTTCATTATCAACAGAAAACAAGTGTTCTTTCCAATTCTCTTCAGGAATTGGATTGGGAAACAAACTGCTTTCTGAACTATTACTGGTGGAGTAATTTTGAGGAGATGGGTTTCCTTGGCCAACCATGCACTGGTGGCCCTCCTTCTAGTGCCAAAAACTGTTGAGGCCTGGAAAATCACAGGTAACAACGGCATGGGATTCTCCCCAGTCAACGTTCCCAACTAGCCCATGACTATTTGGTATGGGGAATCCATCCGGTTTACGGTCCGGCTACCATAGGTCAAGTAACAAAAATAAAAGGTTTTACCGATTACAGCCCGGTCCACCATGTATATTTTTGTGTTTTTAGTTTTAAGTATGAGATGCAAATGCCTATCTAAAATGCAGATTGATAGAGAATACGAGGAGCGGTCACAATGTGATGCGCAGGTTCTTACCTCTCGTCTTAAACTCTCTCACATCTAAATCACACACAGTAAGAAATTAAAAATAACTACCTAACTTATCCCTAGAGTGCAAGATTATCATTCATTAATGAGTAATGTATTTTGTACATGCATTATGAACAATCACAGATAGCTGATACTTCTTTCAAAACACATAAACATTTAAAGATATTTGGACAACCAGATAGCTAATTGTTTATGAACAACATTCATTACTCATAGTGGAAATTTTCATAAAATAAACCAGAGAGAATTCATACAAGAACATAGGTTCAACAAGTTAGAACGATCTCATAGTTAATGGAAAAAAGGCTGAAAATGAAATAGTTCTCCTTCAACAACATCCATTTCACAACATTTGAACATTCCACCAAAGCTTTCTCCAATAGGAAAAATTGTAATTATCTATTGCAAAACAAAATAGTTCCTCTTACAACATGTTCTCACTAGTCTAACTCGGAAAAAGTCCTTGTCTCTATCTAACTCTCCTATATTTATACAAAACGCAAAAATTTTGGGCTACCCCAAATGACTCTTGGGCTTCCCCAACGTTTCAACTCCAAAAATTTTCCTATAGTGAGTGCTCATACATTTTACAATATATTACATTTAAAACAAACTTAATAAAGCACTTTTAAGTGGAGGGCCCCGCTTGATCATTTAAGAACTTTTTCCATGCTTGGGCCTCCGTTGCTACGCTCTCAAATTCTGAACGCTCCAGAAAACGAATGTTGATCTCAAACTTTGCAGCCTGACTTTGTTGAGCTTAAGTGTAACTGATCCTCAAGTAACTGAACATTGATTGTTGAATGAGCTACCTCGTTCTTCAGGATCTGCTCATCCAGGACCTTGACTTGCTGAATCCTCTGCTCGTCCTCCTGATATCGGCTCTGTATAATTTCTGTGAATAGCTCATGCTCTGGTAATGCATCTAATATCTATTCAACAGCAACTTAGCATATGTTGTAGGTGATCAGCACTCTTCTGCAATATTCAGTATAAGCTCCTCTTGTTTTCTTCACAGCCTTTTTGAACTCTTATGCTGTATTTATTGCAAACTCTAACAAATCATAGTCCTGATTTAAGCTTTGTTGATCTTTGTCTGGTAAGTATGCAGGAATTTATTCCTTGGCTTCCATCCTTCCTATCTTTCTAGTCAGGACTTCCAAAATTTCCTGAGACCTTTCTACAAAATACTAGGTAGTCTCCAAAATTTCCTCCAATCTGTTATCTACCTGCAATATTTTGCATCTTTCCTCTTCAAGAGACACCTGTAGCTAGTGCATTCTTCTTCTTTGGGCTAGGACATTCTCTTTAAGAGGCTGAATATCAGTTTGTTGTTCACTAGCCTCTTTCAATGATGTTGTTAATGAAGCAATTTGTCCTTCAAAATCTGCTGCAAGCACCTGAAATTGCTTTTCTTTCTCCTCCATGGTAGCCCTTTGTGTTTCCAACTCCCCAACTTGGCTTTGTAGCTGGTCTTTTTCTGCACTAAGGTTTTCATATGTTGTTTTGATTCCATCCCTTTCTGTCTTCAGCTCCTGATATTCTTTCCGTAACCTCAGTAATTCTACTAGGTTATTCTGAGCTTTTCTTCCTGTCCTTTCAACGGAAACTTCCAAAGTCATCTTATTTGCTTGGAGAGATTGAAGTTCTACTTTTGAAGTCTTCACTTCATTTTGCATGTCTTTAAATTTTCTCTTTAATTTGTTTCCTTCATCCCTCTCCTTTCTCAGGGTGTCCTTTAATTGAGCTGCATTTTTCCTTGATTGCTCAAGGTCTATCATTAGTCGATCCACATTGTCTTCAATGGCATGGATTAACGCCGCTACAGCTCTGGCTGTCAGTCTTGGATCTTTATCTGTCCCATGCACCAAATTTTAATCAGTGACCAACATCCCTGATTGTCCACCTGTTTCAACCTTCTTCTCAGTCCTTTTACAATCCTCTTCTTTTCTTTGTCATAAAAAATGGTGCTAAAATATGGGACTTCTTCTCCTTTCCTTTGCTCAAAAGTTATCAGACTCAATTCAGAAAAAAACAACTTGCCCTATATTGCTGCCATAAGTTGTAGTAGGCTCCTGAGAGTCAGGACAATCTTGATCCTTTACTTCTTGAATGTCTGGTGGGTCAGAAGTTTGTTGGTTTGCTGTGGATCCTATCAGCTTCAGACTTTCAGCTTCTTTCTTCTTCAACTCTTCATCTTCTTTCTTTACAGCTTCCTCTGCATTCTTTGCTACTTCTTATTCAACTTTCTTCCTTTCTTCTTCTTCACTCTTGAGCCAACTGTCAGCCTCCTGTGATAGCCTCCTAGCATCCTCTTCTCTTTTCCTGGCCTACTCTTCATAAACTTTCTTCTATTCAGTTTGGCCCTTACCTCCTTTAGTGGTGATCTTCTGTATGAATCTTCTCTTCAATGCAGTCATGTTCCTTGCATTCCTGAAAATTTCTTCGTCTTTGTCCCAGTAGTTTGTATATTAAAAGCGAACATTTTCCTCCTTGCAATGTTTTGAAAATTTCTTCTGGGAATCAAATCTATGGAAGTTCATCTCCCCAAAGTGAAAGTGCTCCAATTCTTGTACAAACTCAGTAGTTAGTTTAACCTTTGAAAATTTATAGCTCCCCAACCTGAAAGGTATGGGAGGATAAGCTGCCTTCTTGTGTTCAAACAAAAAACTCCCTAGACCATCTAGGTAAACCTTCATGACTGCTTCTTTATGCACCACAAAATCAGTGGCATACTTGGGGAGCAAGGAAGGTTCCCTAGAGAAACCATACATCCTAATGTACATCCCCTCCTAAGTCAAATAATAATTTTCATACTCCTCGATGACTTTAAATGCCTCCTCAGACATACAATTGCATTATGTTAGGAAGATCAAAGTATATAAAGGCATAATAAAATGTTCACAATTTTTTTATAATGGCTGTAATATTTGTGTGCCCATAACAGCTTGTAGGCTGTGTACACAAGGGTTTTGTCGCTATCCCACATGCACCTTAGGGATGGAAATGGCTGGGTGCATAGTATATAGTCTTTTAATATGGAGCTCATATAGAACTTAGACTTCTTCCGAGACACCCCTCCCAGAGCTGAAAAAATGCAAGCTGAGAGAATGTTGGACACAATGTTCGCCCAGTTGAATATAGTCCCCTGGGTGGCTACATAGAAAATAATGGGAACCCAACCCAACTTGAAACTCTTACCAAGGGCTCTACCAAAAACCCTATTCAACATTAGCGCTATAAACCTACAGGGGGTTCTGAGAGTTGTTGTGTCATACTCCCCCGATGGCCTGGTCCAAAATTTCTTACCAGGTATCATCATCCTCTTTACTGTTTCAACCAGGTCTAAGTTAATTTATTTCAACCAATCTTTAGTTAGGTAAACCT
Source organism: Pseudotsuga menziesii (assembly GCA_001517045.1). NCBI lineage: Eukaryota > Viridiplantae > Streptophyta > Pinopsida > Pinales > Pinaceae > Pseudotsuga > Pseudotsuga menziesii. The sequence continues at coordinate 238,862 of LPNX010414547.1, read as the reverse complement.
GGGCTATAGGTAAGTGACATGCTAATGAGACATAATGAGGACTGTAAGCAGCATAGCCCTATTTGGCAGTATTGGCCAGAATCATAGTTGTCATATCTACCCTAGGAAGAATCCATCAGATTACTTTGGAGCATGGGAACAGTTCAGGTCTAGTGGCTATCTTCATCAGGGAAGATTTTTCAATGTTGGCATATATGGTTAGTTCTTCAAACCCTACATCAGGAACTTCTTGGTTTGAAATTAGTCGATATATCTCGCCCCACTTGTAGTCAGTCTCTACCCCTATGGTAGCTTTAGTATCTTCATAAATATATTCAACTTTTGCAATAATTTCCACATCAGGTTCCCCCTCAGCAACATGAGCCTTCTTTTTCTGTCTTTTCTATATATCTCCTTTGAAGATGTTTCCCTATCATAAACCAAACATGCTTTTAGGCTATTTGAGATTTCATTCAATGTTCTAAGAATAAAAAAAATTGTAACCTTTACCTCTTCCATATTCTCAACAGCTAAGATAAACACAAAATTGAGAATAACAAACAAAAACTTCTGCAAGCTATGCCTGAAAAATCCTAAGTCTGAAAAATACTATATCCGTCCAACGAAAATAATCTTGACAGCAAATGTGACAATTTACAGTGGAATGCATTCTAACTCCTCGCTCAAGCGAAAATCCCATCAATGAGGCTCATCTTCGAAAATGTGACCCTATTTAGAACATGCGGGCAACCACAATAATCGAAGCTTAAACCCTCCGGCATCCCAAACAAAACTAGGGTAAATTCCTACGGTGAAAAGAACTAAAACCTCCCTTCCTCGGATGGCCATAAGCAAACCAAGAAAAACCGGTGCAGACAGTGTAATGCTTGTCTACACCAACTTCCTAAACATTCAAACCCCCATAATGGCTTGGAAAACAACCTAAGAAAAGAAAACCCCCCACCTGTGAAACTGTCAAACTGAACCACACGATATGCCGAGAGGATACAAACCCAGACATATACGACCATCTACCCAATGGCGAAAAAGCCTAACTAGAGGACAAAACCCTAGTTCCAAAACCAACTCGTAAACTCAAAAGAAGGGTAAAACCATGGTTGGCCTACCTGGTAGACGAGCTGTGCAGTCGATAAGGGAAATCTGAAAGCTCCATGGAGACTCCACCCATGAACGAGATCCCAACAGCTAGACATGAATGCATAGGTTGACTCAACAGGGATAGGGAAAGCACGAGTTCACAAGGATAACAATAAAATAATAACCTATCCCATATATATAGACCTCGGTAAATAACAATAGGCAGGAAAATGTTTATATCGGGCAGCGGAACAACTAAGGCATCGACGATTATCTTGCTAATGAGCCACAATGGCGGGCGATGGATGGACTAGGAGTTCTACGACATAATAAAAACGATGAAAAAAAACAATAACCTCATAGCATCGAACCTCGAAATCGCTAGAGAATCGGATGACTATTACGCTAGGGAGACACAATGGTGGAAGTTATATAGACCAAAAGTTTCGCAGACCAGTCAAAATCAGAGAAAACTAGAACAACCCGTCAGCGAAAATCAAGCGAAACATTGGCAAAAATCAGAACAAAAACATCGGTGAAAGGAAAAGCTATATGGCGGATGGTTAGTTCGCTCTGGAGCCACAACGACGAAACACAAATAGACTACGGCATCTGTGAAACACAAAACCATCGGCGATCAAAACAAACAAAGACTAATTCCCTGATCAAAAGTGCAACACAGTTCCGATAGCGAAAAGAGTAAAATCATTTCAAGAGGAAATCGAGGAATCGGAAAAAATAATGACCTCCATCGGAGTGCTTGCAATATTCCATCCAAAATGGCGGCCATACAAAGGACTTGTGCTTCGACGGTGATGAGACAAAAATGCCGACATGAATATAAAACAAAAAACATGTTGGCGAACAACACGTCTTTGGATCGGGCCATTTGTTATTGAGCTTCCGCAATGGCGGCTGTGTAGATGACTATGGCCCCGATTCATAGTTCAAACAACTTTCGACAGCGAAAATAGGAAAACATCCATAATTCAAAACTCAAGTTCAAATTATCAGCTCAACAAACAAATATATTCATTCAACAATTAACCTTAAAAGATCAACTCGCAACAGAGTTAAGCAATTTCAATAAATATAAGCAAGAGAAAATTTTAGAAGGAGGGTCCAAATTTTTTAGAAATTTGGGAAAACGTTGCAGCTGCAACACAACGTTGGCATAGAAGGCCATTGAATACACTAGAGTCCAATTTTAGTAATGACTCTCATCGCCTCCTCCTCATTGTGACACAGCTCTGATGACTGTATCGAAAATGTAATATTAAAAAATAAAAAATAAACAGTCAAGAAATTATGCCTGACGTCAGTTAAGATGGGGATCATAATTGAGTAATGCAAGCGCAGGCTTATCTATGCACATTGGACATGAGATTTGATAGCAAAACCATAATAGAATTCATTTTGAATGATATAGATGTGTGCATGGCAATTGTTTTCCAGGTTGTTCACATGAAAACATTTCATAACAAATTGACCAATCATCATCACAGTTTTCACTTTCTTGAAAAGTTCTGGCAACCCCTCCACTACAACGTGAAGATCATCTGATATCACTATTAGCTTCGGCTTCCACTGCTAAGCGAAGATAAAGATCACTATTAGCTTCAGCTTCCACTACTACACAAAGATCAACAATATTAGCTTCATCTTCTGCTGCGCCGTGAAGATCACTATTAGTATTAGTTAATTCATGCCTGAAAATAGCGATACTGTCATGCCTAAAAATGAAATTATTATATGTATTGTCTTCTATATGTTGTTTGATCTAATACCATGTGAATATAGAATTCCAGATAATTTGATATTCATAGGGATGAGTGGATCCCTCAACATATATGAATCGAACAACAATTAAATTTTTTGGAAATGTAAATGTATATGTTCTAAGAAGCTGCACAAACTCTTCATATCCATACAAGCATTGAAAGTTCTATTTTTCGAGATATAGATTTTTTCTATTTCTATTTCATGGTTTTTTTGTACATATGCATACATACATATATGTGTGCACGTCTTTTCCCTATATCCAAATATTGGCATTTAAAAAAAAGCTAGCCTACCCATATATGTTTCCATGCAACTTAGTTATTAAGAAATGAAATTTTAAACATTTTCATCACAATATGTTCAAAACGTTTGAGACAAAATAGTACATTACTTAAAAAATGACTGCAAATGTAACAAAATGAGGCCTACCTTTCCATCGGGAATCTTTTCCCTATAATCCTGGCTTAGGGATCCTTATCCAATTAGATTTTCATGTCCAAAGTTATTTGTATAATTCCACAAAGCTTCTATAACAGTGTAGGAAGTTTCAACTTTTGGAGCTTTGGGGGGGTTCACTAGAGGTTTCTAGGTTGGCTTTTCTAGAGGAAAATTAATATGTTCTTTGTACTTTTCAATAGGAGAAGGCTTTATATACATTTTTTTAATCCATTATTGTATTCTTCTTCCTCGTTTTCATTATCAAATGTTGTTATATTATAAAAACAACTCAACAGCAAGAAAAGCTTAGTTAATAAAAAATAAGTGTTAGGTGAATTTGTTTCTAATTCCCTTTAATAGTAAATACGTCCAAGGAAAATGAAGTTGAATTTCATATAGAAGATTAAATAACTATGACAAATCTATCATCTCTCATTCTAATTTACATTCCAAAGTACTTTCACCCAATAAAATAGATGCATGCTTTTAACTGTACCTTTAATTTGTATATATTAAAATATAAATAAGACTACTTACATTTATTAACTGGAGTAGGTGGTCCAACACTAGAAGATAGATTTGATTTCCTTCTACACGTATTTATATAATATATTCTCCTTGGTTTTAGAATTTTTCCCTTCCTTCGTATTTTTTTCCACACCTAAATTCCCTTCACGTTTCCTTTTTACAAATAAAATAATAACAAGCATAGCTCCAAAAATAGTTGAGAACCCTGCTACTACAATAGAAGCAGTGGTGCCACCTATTAAAAATTATTTTAATTTGACTATGGGATCCCTTGCATATTGATGATTTATGCTTATGGATTCTTGTGGATGATGGAGAATCAGTAGGGGAAGTAAAAGGAAGTTGTGGAGGAGCGCGATATTTGTCAAATTGGTTGCCACCATACCTGCCAAGATGGAGATGAGGAAATTTAAGAACCCATGTGTCCATATTATCCACAATCAAGTAATGAGAATGAAAAGGATGCATAACAATATAAGTGATCAAACTTCATTGAAATTTGCACAAGTTATCACATACTTACTTGAAGTTTGTAATTGGCAACAATTTTGGAGGCACCCACCGAGTAAAAGTATTGTTCTCTATTTTTTGTCAAAATACAGTAATAGTCTAAGACAAGTTTAGAATCTTAGACATTGCAACAACAATGCATAATAAAGAAAAGGAGAACATTAGACTTGGGAAGTCATGGAATCAACAGATAAAAAACAGTATAACTTGATGTCTTGCAAATTATTCATATTGTTCTATTATCCACATATCAATTCCAAAGGCATGTTTCACAAGAGACCCAAATTTAATTTCACTTCTTGAGTAACACACCTTAGTAAACTAGTATCATCTAAATCATTTAATTTTCTTACTAATGCGCAACCTTCAGATTTGAACAAAATAAAGTAAGCAAGTACAATGCAATACAGTGTGAAATGAGATATCCTAAGAAAAACACAAAGAGCATAGAAAACAGTGGAAAAAAGTAAAACGAGAATCATAAAGATGCCATTATATCATCACTTCAAGAATTTTAGACAATGCAAGTCCATTGTATTTGGTAAAGAGAATCTCTAATATTTCATACTTGTCATGAGTGTACAAAAATTGTAAAGTCAAATGTATGGGTGTTTCTCTCCACATAATTATATTTATCTTAGCTAATATTTTTGTGTAAGATGCTTCATTCATGTATGTTAGGTTGGTTGTCACATTTCTAACATAAACGATCTCCATCATGCTTTTATCTTCCATTTGGACATCCTCAGATGTGTCCAGTGCAACATAAGTGTTGGAAGAAGCAATGCTAGCATTTTCAAGGGCACTTGGGCCAATAGATTCAACTTGTGTTGCTAATGATGATTGAATGGAACTTTGGTAATTGGTTGATTGAGTTTTGGACTTTGGTAGTTGATCTCTAACTTTTAATAGAAAATCCTGATACTCGTTCTCAAACAAATCAAAATCTACTTGAAAAACCATCAAGGCCCCATCCCATGAAAAAAAAGTCTAGATAAGTGATATCTAAACAAAAGCTACACCATTTGTAAAACTACCAAAATAATTTCACTTGGTGAAAAATACCTTATCCTTAGACTCCAACAAGTTCTTCAAAATAATTAAGACACTTTCAGGCTTATCTAAGAACACCAGACACTATAAGATGCTAAGATAGTCACGTGAGGACAAAATTTTATAAATATTAACAAGGAGCCAAAGAACCTGCACATAAAAACATACCCTCTATAAGGATAGCTATAAACAAGTTTGGTATAGGGGTGAAACTCTCCAAATACTATAATACAGATGAAATTTCAATCTGAAAACTAAAATCTTTAAACTTTGAAGTAATATTCTGGAGTCGAAGACAGAGTTAAATACATAAAACCCTCAAACAATAAAATTGTTAAATATAATAGATAATAAACATAAAAAATGATCGATGATCATATTTATTGAACAATTCCACATGAAACATATATTAATACCACAGAAGGGATGCATGATGCATCCCTCGTGCAACAATAGGAAAATGCAATATGTACCCCTAAAACAAAATCATTGCAAGAGCCCCTAAAAAGGGGTGAGGAGGAGTCTTTAAGTATTGGGAGGGGGTTTCAAAAGAAAGAGTTTGGGTCAATATCTCTGGAAGTTAAGGGTATTCTTTAATATCCCACGATCGTACGTGCTATGTGAGAGGTTCACTAAGTGAAGTCCCCGTGATTGCAAGAAACATCTCAATGGAACTTGCAAGAAACATCCCCAAAAAAAAATTCAATGAAGAAACCTTGGCGTTAATGAATATGTTGGGAACATCCCCCATATGTCGCTTTAACAAGAATAAACATCTTCGAAGTGAAGGTGATGTCCACAGAAAAACCTGTACATTTCCTGCTTCCCCTCCTCGCCTGAGCCCCTAGAATCCCCTAGTGGTGGCCAATGGAGGGACATCCCCAGTATTATTTTAACCATACTTTAATCAGTAATATAAATATCTATTATTATTTAGATTTTTTGTCTATAAATTGATTTTAGATCAATACCTCATGTCAAATATTTTCCCTAAAAATAAAATGTTGAGTCTTAAGCTATGTGGCACACCTAAGCCACAAGATATTCCCATATAGAAAAATTTGTAAGCAAGGATACGAGTACTTACAAAGATCTGATCTACAAAATATGATCTCATAGCCACATATCCAATATCCAAAAGCTACAATACTTACAAAGGTCTTATCCATGCCTATGTGAAAGACTTCAAGAGAAAATTTGAATTGAATGTTCGTGCTACTCTTGGTGCATCCAATCTCAGTCGAAGATTTGTAAAGCTATAGAAAAAAATTATTTCCTTTTGAAGCCACGCTTGACAAGCATATACAATAACTCTAAAAATGAAGAAGATCAAACTACTTTTCCAAGAAATCTAAGCAATAATGACAGCCCCTTGAATTTAACAACCAAGTTGTAAATTAATACTCCACCTTTAGCAGATGCAGATGATCATGAAGTTAGAGAAGGATTTGAAAAATGGAAATTTGTTCACTGTTGAGAATCATCTTGTGACAAATCAACTATAAACCTAGAAGCCAATCGTGGACATAATTGTTACAAGACTAATTGATCTAACTTTAGAGAAGCTTTAAGGACAATGTCTGGCACATTTTCCAAGGAGATTAAGTTAGATCTATGGAGTGTCTCTCTTGCACACTTTTTAAGGTCTGATATTTGAGCACTCCTTTGGTTGAAGGCCTAATTATAAAAAAACCAATCATATAGAAGAAGAAGGTACTCTAAAATTTGAGTATCTGAGTAACAAAACTCAGGAAATACCACCTCCATGATAGAGAGAGTAGAAGATAAACCATATCTTAGATTAAACTTGACAGTGACAGTATATAAAAACAAGGTGATCATATGTGAATGAAAGTTGAATAAATCTAAATTTTGGAATCCCAAAAGACAACCCTGAGCATAGTATTTATGTGCCTTTGAATAGGGACTACCAAAAATATAGAGAAGACATAAAGTTGTTTGAAATAAATGATCTCTAAATTTGGGTAGTTGAAGTTTTTATCTTGTGGATCTTCCTCGAATTTGAATTAAGTTGGATTTGGTAATAAAAAACATGGGATTCATAATGTCTCTTTCAAAAAGAAAATACTTTTTAGATGCATTTATTACGCTTTGAGAAATGGAAAAATTCCTATATTTGCTGATTCTTCATCTTATCGAAATGATACCCTATAATATATCCAAGCTTGTTGAAATTCACAGAAAAAGGTAATGTTGAGGGTTCAACACATGAGGTTCCAAACATGGCATGCAACAAGAAGGATAAAGAGGAAATTATAGTAGAAGTAACAGCTGAAGAAAATGAAGTGAATAAACATGACGATGCATGGAGTATTTTCCTTGTGCGTGCTTACTAAATTATTGTTGAAGCATTCCTTATAGGATTCATGTGGAACAATTCTCAATTTCTATTTTTCCTCTATATTAGTGATCGTAATAAATTGTCGGAGTTAAAGAGAAAGTTAGAATTCATAGAATTGATGCAACATGAGAGGTATGTGTGGAAATATGTGTGCAAGGTTTTCATAATTGTTGTTTCCAACAGAGTTTTCTCCAGCAATTAAAACTGGAATTTGCATTAAATCACTCAAACCTAGGTAATATTCAATCCTTACGAGTGGTTAATTTGAAGTATTGTGCAATTATTTGGGTAAAATATGTTGATGAGAAAAAACCTTATTAATTATGAGTACTTCTCATCATAAAACAAGGTGTGGCTGGACCTAAAAAAGAAATCTGGGTAATATATGGGGTTAGAACTATGCACCAAAGGGAAATTTCGAGGTGTAGGAACCCCTCTTTTAATTTTGGGAAATTAATACAACCCTTGAACAATAGTTTTGTGTATGAACAATAGCCCTAGAAAGGGTTGATTCACCTTTGTACACTTGTTTTCTATTGGAGGATGACCTCTCATTTTTTTGTGGAACATTTAACCTTCGAAGCATTATGTGTAAGGCCAACACTTGTCCCTTCCAATGATTATTTGGTTCATATTCGAGTTTGGAGACCTTCTCTATGGAAAAGGAGAATTTTTACAAATAATTTAAATACCTATATCATTAAGTGGCAGCTAGTACATCCATTTGAGGTCTAAAATGAAGCATTCAATGGACCATTCAATTAATTACTCAACAACAATGTCTATGTTCATTGGTTTCCTATTTCAGATTGTAATATGTCCCTAAAGCTCAACACAAATTCTCAAATTGACAAAACGAAAAGTTAAGGTTATACAATCGATGTTAAAAGAGGAAAATGAATTGAAGTAGGTTGAAGCAAGTTTGGAAGGTTGGTATGAGCATGAGGGTCATGGTTATCCAACAAAATTTTCTAAGGCTAATATTGTAGGCTTTGGAGTTGAAAAGGAGGAATATTTTGGATGAAAGGGAAGTGGCATAGAGGTTGAGGACGAGGGCTCTTTGGTAGTCTAAAGGAGATGAGAGCTCTAAAAAAAATTCATTGATGGTAATCATCGAAAGAATATAATAGCATTTAGAAAATTACAAAAAACCCAATGCGATAGAGGTGAACAAGTTTGAAAGCATTGCAATGTTGACAATAACACTTGTAACAAAGGACAAGGTACAACATATGTACATGGACTGAAAAGAGCTGAACAAGATCACAATAAAAAACATGCATCCAATAGCAAAATTGCAGACCTCTCTGGTACACCCACTAGACATTATAATATATAATTATTTCATGGGGGCTTCACTTATTGACCAATATCCTATCACGTTAGTTCATATTGTGGGTTTTAAAATGATAAAAAATCGAACCAATATATTACAGGTATTGGGGGGATGAGGGGTTTAAGGTGGGGGTGGGTAGGGTGGTTTATAAGGATTGAGTTATAAAAACGGGTGGGGAGGAGGTTTTAAGTATTGTGACGGGGTTTCAACCTAAATATTTTGGGTCAATATCTATCGAAATTAAGGGTATTCTTTAATATCCCACGATCGCACGTGCTATGTGAGAGGTTCACTAAGTGAAGTCCCCGTGAATTATTTTGCACTTATGAATATGTTTAACTTTCAATGTTGTTTTATACCCACATGGTCTATAGGACCTTTGCTTGTAACCAAAATTAAAAACATATTTAATGCGAATTTAATTGGAAACATAAATAAGAATGTCACATTTGAACAACTCTCTTATAAAATTTCCTATTTCATTTAGATTTTTTTGACATAGAATACCTTGGACAAATTTATAGTTACATATGCTTTTGTGAGTATTTCTAATAGGATTTTAAGCCACGTAATCCAGGAAGAAGTGTTTTTAATCCTCTATGGCTTGATTTATACAAATAATTGTCACCATTATAGAAACCTCAGAGTAAACAACTAGCAGGATTTCATTAAACATGACCTAACAGGTAATAAGAAAACAATTCATTAAACATGACTTAACATGTAATAAGAAAACATTCACATTCAAGAAAGACCATAAAATAAGAGGTCTAGTATTAGCTCGACACATAAGTAGATACATGTCATTCATATCATACGAAACAAGTAAAGTTTACAATTTATAGCATGAAAATTTATAAATAATGCCAAAAAAAATGTGCACCAAGACCTAAAAAGTGCACCAACAAAAATTAAGAATACATTGAACACAAGAGAGTAACAATGGTAACAAAAACTATATGTTTTCTTGGCAACACCAATCAAGGAAAGACTTCCAAAATAGGTTGAACACAACATAGTAACAATAACAACAGGTTGAACACAACATAGTAATAGTAGTAACTTAGCTTGTAGATATTTTTGATATCTCATCTGCATTTGGAGTAAATGTTACTCTCTTGGATGCACCACTGTGTGGCATTTGATACATTGAGATTATTTTCGCTACTAAATCAAACACACACAACACATTGTTGAAGTACCCACCTTCAAGATCATTCCTTCCAATCCCTTTAACTTGGATCTATGAATCATAACCCACGAGGATGGATGGACCACTGTAAGGATGTAGGTCCAATAAGGATTTTTGCATGGAGGATATGTTCCTAGAGGAACCTAAATCTATGATGAAGGAAGAAGAGCTTGAAGATATAGAAACCAAAGCATGGCGCCTCTCTTTAAGCTTGAACCTCCCTCTTTCATCCTTGTGCCTCCTGGCAATGGGATGTTGTTCTTCTCAATTCACAGTAAGAATCGAGGGGAATAGTCTTTGCTCATAATTGTACATATGGGAAAGGTAAGTAATCCTAAAATATTCAAGAGTAATGGCAATAGAGAGGGACCAAGTTAGTATAGTTTATACCCCCATACACACAAGATCCGATAAATGATTGATTAAGATTGAGAGGGATAATATCGTCAACTTAAGTCGACATGAAATCATACTTGAATCTTGTTTTAGAGGAGATTCTCGACAACACCCATACAATAATTATATGTTTCCTATCCTTAACGAGAAACCTATGTTTAATAGTTCAATAGACTTAGTTTTGTTTTTCACCCTAATCCAATGCTACTACTCATACACTAGTTTGTGAGCCCTATAAAATAAAAGTGCAATTGAATTGTATATTTTGACTCTTGCAATAAATAAGAACTACAAGAATATAAATGCTTAAAAAAAAAAAGTAAATTCTAACTAAATTTTTAGCTAACAGAAACACTTTGAATGCAAAAAACTTTTTCAAATATCTTGTTTTTTATGCTTTTCATTTTAAGAACATTAAGAAAACAAAAACACAACCTTTCTTTTTCTTTGATCAAAATTGTGAGTTGACTATCATCAAACACCTAAATAAAAATTGTACATTTTTTTTTATGATATATAAAACCATTCTTGTTTCATAAGCTCTTTTCATACACAAAAATGAAACATATATGGAAACAATTCACAAAAATAAACTTCTTTTACAACTTATACTAAAAACAAAGACATACAAACTCTTTTTTGTTTTGTTTTGACTTTGATGATAATCATAAAAAGCAAGAGATTCTAAAACAAAACTGAGTTTTTTTTTATATATTAAATTTAGATTGCAAAGCATAACAATCAAGAAACCAAACATAAAGAAAATAAAACTGGATAATTAGATTTTTTCCTTATTTTAAATTAAATTATTGCTTATTCAACTTTTAAAAAGTGATTAAAGAGCCAAAACCAACTAATTAATAATTCCAAACCCACATATCCCAATTTGAATTTTCTTTTTTTAATAAAATTATTACTTATGGAATTTGATTAAATAGCCAAACCCAACTAATTAATAATTCCAAACCCAAATATCCCAATTTAAATAGAGAAAATTTGAAAAATTAAAAGATCAATTGGCATATCGACAACTGACCGCAACCAAAACACTGAACATTGCAAAAACATGGTATAGGGAGGCAGCGAACATATATATATATATATATAAATGGACAACAACCGAGTTATTAAATATCACATATATATTACAAAGAATAGTTAGATATGCTTTTGTGAGTATTTCTAATAGGATTTTAAGCCACATAATCCAGGAAGAAGTGTTTTTAATTCTCTATGGCTTGATTTATACAAATAATTGTCACTATTATAGAAACCTCATAGTAAATAACTAGCAGGATTTCAAGAAAGACTATAAAATAAGAAGACTAGTATTAGCTGGACACATAACTAGATACATGTTATTCATATCACAAATTTTTCAACAAGTAGATTTACAATTTATAGCATGAAAATTTATAAACTATGCCAAAAAAATGTACAACAATACCTAAAAAGTGCACCAGCAAAAATTAGGAATAAGTTGAATACAATAAAATAACAATGGGAACAAAATACATCCATTTTCTTGGCAACACCAATCCAGGCAAGACATCCAAAAACAGGTGAACACGACACAGTAAGAATAGTAACAAAAAGCATACATTTTCTTGCCTAACAGCATTCTTTTTTCCTCTTTTTTTACTTGACCTTTCTGTTGAACAGACCAGAATTCAAAGTAATGTTAAAAACATCAATGTTGTCAATGGATTTTTATGGTTCTTCCTGTAACCAAATTCTACTACAACAACATGAACGAACGCATGGAATCGAAAACACTGAAAATTGCGAAAACAATAGTTCCATCACTATCTTTGGACGGTATAGCCTACTAATTTCTTACATCAACCGAGGCATTGAATATATATATATGGACAATAACAGGTAACGAAATATGACCATAGCTGTGGGTCACGTCCGAGGCATTGAATATCTCATATATATTACAAAGAAAAGACGAGTTTAAATAACCTATATATTTACAATTGATGATTCTTCAGTACTCGTGGAGTACAACACACGGCCTATTTATTTCAGGTTATACGTACACTCCATGAGATAATATATATTGTACCAGCTAACATTTAAACAACAGCTCCGGCAATGGAAGGCCATTGAATACACCAGAGTCCAATTTTAGTCATGACTCTCATCGCCTCCTCCTCATTGTGACACAGCTCCGGCGACTCTCTCGAAAATGTAATATTAAAAAATAAAAAATAAACACTCAAGAAATTATGCCTAACGTCGGTTAAGCTGGGGATCATAATTTAGTAACGCAGGCGCAGGCTTATCTCTGCACGTTGGACATGAGATTTGATAGCGAAACCATAAGAGAATGCATTTTGAATGATAGAGATGTGTGCATGGCAACTGTTTTGGAGCTTGTTCACAGGAAAACGTTTCATAACAGATTGAGCAATCATCATCACCGTTTTCACTTTCTTGGCAAACAGATTGAGCAATCATCATCACCGTTTTCACTTTCTTGGCAAATTCTGGCTACCCCTCCACTGCAACGCGAAGATCATCAATATCACTATTAGCTTCAGCTTCCACTGCTACGCGAAGATCAAGATCAAGATCACTATTAGCTTCAACTTCCACTGCTACCGGAAGATCAACAATATTAGCTTCAGCTTCAGCTGCTACGCGAAGATCACTATTAGTATTAGTTAATTCATGCCTGAAAATAGCGATACTGTCATGCCTGAAAATGAAATTATTATACGTATTGTCTTCTAGATGCTGCTTGATCTGATACCATGTGAATATAGAATTCCAGATAATTTGATATTCATAGGGATGAGTGGATCCCTCAACATATATGAATCGAACAACAATTAAACTTTCTGGAAATGTAAATGTAGATGTTCTAAGAAGCTGCGCAAACTCTTCATATCCATACAGGACCGCAGCAGCACACATGGTATATTGAAAAAGGCCTCTTACTCAATCTATTTATAGACCTCTTCCCTCACCCCTACAGCCTTAGCCCTCGTACTTAGCTGTTCGGTTAGCTTCGTTCGCTTCGCTCTTCTCATGAAGGGAAGAACAAAATAAGGGATTCAGGAAGTGTAGCTATAGCTACACAAGAGGGAAGGACCGAGAATATCGATGCTACAAATATCACTTCATCGGTTAATGGAGACACTGTACGAACAGAATCAGTTATATATCAACGTTCTAATACTTCTACGCATCAAAAACCTAATCTTCGTAAACAGAACCGAAAGGGCAGGCTTCGTGTTTATGAAGGAAGGAGGGTTGAAAGTTTTGTATTTGGAGATCTAGATTTTTTCTATTTCTAGTTCATGGTTTTTTTTAACATATGCATACATACATATATGTGTGAGTCTTTTCCTGTATCCAAATATTGGCCTTTTAAAAAAAGTTAGCCTATTTGTTTCCATGCAATTTAAACATTTTCATCACAATATGTTCAAAATGTTTGACACGAAACAGTACATTACTTAAAAAATGACTGCAAATGTAACAAAATGAGGCCTACCTTTCCATGAGGAAGCTTTTCCCTATAAGCTTGGGTTAGGGATCCTTATCCAATGACTACAAATGTAACAAAATGAGGCCTACCTTTCCATGAGGAAGCTTTTCCCTATAAGCTTGGGTTAGGGATCCTTATCCAATTAGATTTTCATGTCCAAAGTTATTTGTATAATGCCACAAAGCTTTTGTAACACTGTAGGTGTAACGTCCCCAACCCTCCAACCCACGAAGAGGATGCTACTATACGCCAAATCATCCGGGCATCTAACCCCATGAACATGAACATGCATACATATAATGCTAAAGGAATGAAACTTAAAGACATAAACATATTACAAGCATAATCTTTCATATACACAGCAGAAACTAAATATATCGATCAACACTCTTGCATATACAAATCAACATTTAACATGTATAACACCATTCCTCAATGGTCATTATAATTGCAGATACAAGTTAGGAAAGAATACTTATCTTATAAAGAGCTTGTTCCGCAACCAGCTACGTCGCTACAACGTTCCACCCAACCATAGGCCCACGTGCTCTTAAACCTCTCAGCAACGCTGCCACCCCCAAGCCGGGCAAGCCTCCCCAAGGAATAAGGAACTAAAAGGCTTACATGTAGTCAAAGTGACAACACCACAAGGGTACACAGTTCAACTAAGCCAACACAGTTGGGTTTATGAGGCAAACAACAGATCATCCAAGCCAACAAAGTTGGGTTTATCAGGCCATCCAAGAGCTAGGAAAAGCTAATGCTAAGCTGGTGAGCTCACTGAAGAGCTGCAGACACCAACACGAGAACCAACCTGGATTCTAGAACACCCACACACACCAAACACAAGGAAGTCAGTCCCTTCTCTGCAACGCAGTCCCTCAGACCATGATCTTCCCTCGAGTGCTCTTCAGGGGTTGTGGAGAAGAAATCCAGCTCATTAGTTCTGTCCGTGTGGTTCTCAACCCACCAAGTTTATCAAGCACCCCAGGCCCTTATTCACCAACCCAAAATAGCCCGGAGACAAATCCACTGCATGCAAGCAGCCAAACAACTATTCAAGCGTTTACAAGAAAAGCACAGTCAAGCCATCGTGGCAAATAGCAGTTAACACACTCACATGAACCCACAAAAAACCAATCTTCAATATCATCACTGTGAGACTTACATAGACTAGAAAATGGTTAAAAAGACATGGCCAACATTCACAGCTCAGCGGGGATTCATAGGAAAAATCACTCCAATCTTCTACCAATGTCGCATTGTAGGTGACTCAGTCAACAATGCGTGGGGAAAACCACACCCATCAATCTGTGGGAAAAATCCCAATAATTTCTGCTCATGATCCTCTATGATGGATGAAAAACAATACACAGTCCAATGTGTGGAGGCAGAAGTTTGTTCTTTGTGTGGATTGAAAGAACAGAACTATAGACCGACAATTAGAGCTAGAGAGGGAAGATGAACCCCAACATAATGGATGGTAAAAAAATTTATCCCCCGTCCTGCATGAGGAAGACGAACGACCATGATCCGAGGGAGTGGGTAGAACGGTCCCTACGTCGTGGAGAGGAGAGCAAGAGTGGGAGTGGTAGTGGTCTTCCTGTCAGCCAATTGCTGCCTCAACTAACAAAAAGGAAAATAACCAAGGGTGGTGGTGACACATAGTTTTCCTGCGTGACTCAATGTTCCACATCTCCCTTTCCTTATCCTTTGGAATCATGCCCCTTCTCAATTTAGTTACTGCGAACATAGCTGGTTGGATTATTTAATTAAAATGTGTGTTTACATGATGCCACAATTAAATATATGCCTCATGTCCTGATATACCATCGGTGACTATTCCTAATAAAAAACACAACATAACCAAATCTATGGTGGGGCCTTGGCCTTTAGCTCTGCACCAAGATTATTTACAACATATGTATCCTATGTACTTTAATGCAAGCAGGGTTAAAACCGGGATATTACATTTCCCTCCCCCTTCAATAGCACTTTCCTCAGTGCTTTACAAAATTTGAACAAAATGCTACATTGGTACCGCCTCAGTGTTCCACAAGATTGAGCAAAAATGGATGTGCCAATCGCATGGCATCCTCCAGCTCCCACATAGCCTCTTCAGGTATGTAATGCTCCCACTGCACCTTTACCTGCCCTATGGCCCGGTTCCAGAGCATTGTGACCTTCCTATCGAGGATGCGCATTGGCTCGATTTGGAACTCTCCCTTGGGTTCCACCTGAATCACATCCCAATTTATCACATGGTTAGGATCATGTACATATTTCTTAAGCAAAGAAACATGAAAAACATTATGAGCTCTAGTATTAGTAGGCAATGCAAGTCTATATGCAACAAGTCCTATTATCTCAAGTACTTCAAACGGCCCAAAATATCTAGGTGAAAGCTTGGCACAACTTCCAAGCTTCAAGGAACTTTTCTTTTCTTTCACTCTGAGGTAAACATGATCCTCAACGCTGAACTCCCTGTTCATCCTATGCTTATCTACATAGATTTTATGTTTGTCATGTGTTGCCTTCAGATTCTGCCTAATCTTTACAACTTCTTACTCCATTTCCTTGAGCAATTATGGTCCAAGCACAACTTTGTTCACCGGGTTGTCCCAAGTCACTGGTTTCCTCCACCGTCTTCCATACAAAGCTTCATACAGACTCATCCCCAAGGATGCTTGTTGTCCATTGTTGTAAGCAAACTCTACCAAGTGTAAGTAATCTTCCCACTTGGTTGGTTTGTCCATCACATACATGCGAAGCATATCTTCAAGCACCTGATTCACTCTTTTTGTTTTTCCATTTGTCTGACAATGGTATGCAGTGTTGAAGTTTAACTTTGTACCCAAATATGCAAACAATCCCTTCCAAAAATTGGAAGTGAACTTGACATCTCTGTCAGAAATTATTGCCCTCAGCAATCCATGCAATTTGAAAATCTCCTTCATGAAAATATTTGCAATGTCATCAGTCTTGTGCATAGACTTCACTGGTATAAAATGTGCTGCCTTAGTCAACTTGTCCACCACAGCCATGATGGAATCATGTTGTCTCCAAGTCATCAACAATCCTATAATAAAATACATGGAAATAACTTCCCATTTCCATTCCGGAATTGGCAGAGGTTGCAACAAACCTGCTGGATGTTGATGCTCAACCTTTACCTATTGACATTTCATGCACCTTGAAATGTATTCAGCCATGTCCTTTTTCATACCTGGCCAAAAGTACCGCTTTCTAGCTGTAGCAATTGTCTTCTGATATCCTAGGTGACCAGAATATGGAGCTTGATGGATTTCATCCATAACAATTCTCCTCAAATCTACTACATTCGGAATATAAATTCTGCCTTTACAAGTGAGAATTCCATCTTCTTCCAATTTATATCTCTCATACCTCTTCTCGAGAATTTGCTATTGCAGTTTGTCTTTTACCTGCTCATACAATTCGTCTCTAGCAACATGATTAACAATCTTCTGCTTCAAATCTGATTGGCAAATACTAAGAGATGCCACATGCATTTCCTGTACCTTCCCACTGAGTGCATCAGCTACCTTGTTTTCTTTCCCTTTTATGTGCTTGATTTCGAAATCAAACTCACATAAAAATTCCAGCCATCTTGCTTGCCTAGCATTCAAGGTAGGCTCATCAAATAAATATTTCAGTCCACAGTAATCCGTTCTGAGTTGAAATCTTCTACCCATCAAGTAATGTCTCCACATCTTGAGGGCATGTACTATGGCTGCAAGCTCTAGATCATGAGTGGCATAGTTCTTCTCATGCTCCTTCAGCTTTCTTGACTCATAACATATCATGTGGTTGTCTTGCATAAGGACTTCTCCAAGCCCTTGTCCGCATGCATCGGTACACACCACAAAATATTTTTCCAGGTCTGCAACTTTCAATACAGGTGCACTGGTGAGGAGATTCTTCAACCGCTAGAATCTTTCTTCACACCTCGATGTCCATTCGAACTTCATCCCCTTCTTTTGCAAAGAAGTGATGGCATGTGCAACTTTGGAAAATCCTTCAATGAATCTCCTGTAGTATCCTGCAAGTCCCATAAAAAGATCTTACATCCGTCACATTTCTTGGAGTAGGCCAATTCGTAATGGCTTCAATCTTTTCAGGTTCCACAGATATACCTTCTTTTGAGATAATGTGACCCAAATACTGAATTCTATCTCTGTAGAAGTCACACTTGCTCAGTTTTGCATACAGCTGATGCTCCCTAAGTAATTTCAATGTCAATCTCAAATGCTCTTCATGTTCTTCCTCATTCTTAGAATAAACAAGAATGTCATCAAGGAAAACAAGAACAAACTTATCCAAATACCTGCTGAAGACACTATTCATAAGGTACATAAATGTAGCTAGTGCATTTGTGAGACCAAATGGTACCACTACAAACTAATAATGCCCATATGTAGTCCTGAAGGTCGTCTTATGAATGTCTTCATCCTTGATCCTCACCTGATGGTAACCAGACCTCAAGTCAATCTTGGAAAATACCTTTTCTCCTCTCATCTGGTCAAAGAGGTCATCAATCCTAGGCAAAGGATATTTATTCTTCACAGTAACCTTGTTCAATTGTCTGTAATCAATACACAATCTGAGTGTACCATCTTTCTTCTTTACAAGCAAAACTGGTGCTCCCCATGGAGACACACTCGGACGGATGTACTTCTTTTCCAACAACTCTTGTAGTTGCATCTTCAGCTCTAGCATCTCCGGTGTACTCATCCTGTAGCCTTTCTTTGACACTGGTGCTGCTCCTGGCACAAGTTCAATGGTGAAATCAATGTCCCTCTTTGGAGGAAGCCCTATAATCTCATCAGGAAATACATCCCTGAATTCCTGTAACACCTGATAGTCCTCCAACTTAGGAGTTTCATCATCTGTTGCCTCCAAAATCTGAGCTGCATATAACTAGAAACCCTTCCTATAGAAATTCTTTAACTGCATTGTTGAAACCTGTCATACTAAAATCACCTTTGGAATACCTTTCACAACTACTAGGTTCCCTTCTTCATTCATGCATTCGAAAGTATTATTGTAATAGTCAAGCTTCACCCTGTGAGCTTCTAACCAATCCATTCCAATGAGAACATCATAGGAACCAAGCGGTAGAACATTCAGATCTACATAAGTGACCAATCCATCCATGGCCAATGGACATTTCTCTACCATTTCACTAACCTTTCTCTTAGTTCCAGTGGCTAGCTGAACTAACCAAGAATTCCTATGCTTTACTTTCTTAAAAGCACAAATCTCCACTACTCTAGGATTAATGTAACTATGAGTAGAACCAGGGTCAATCAAAATAGAAATAGATTGCTCAACAATATTACCTGCTACTTCAACCACAGTTGACTGGTGATCTGCCTGGCGGTCCTCCAGTGCTGCATAACTCCTAGGGACTTCCCTTGCTACCTAACCCAGTGTTTCTGCTTCTTGAATATTGTAAGCTGGCCTTGCACTCTCATTCTTGAGTGGAAAATTTCTACGCAAGTGAGGTCCTTCACATTTCCAACATTTGAGTGGACCTTTATTCGGATGTGGCTCTTTAGGCTTTCCACCTGTCACTCCAACTAGATCACTCGCAGCTTGGGATGTCTACTTCTGTTGATTCTTGAATATAGAAGGTTTGAAACCTTTCTTTCTTTGGTCAAACTTTTCATTCTTCTTGTCTTTCCATGCCTTATGGTAATCAGTTTTTCCTTTACATTGCTCATAGCAATATGTATCCTTTCTTATTGCTTCCTCGAGAGTTCTCGGCTCGTAGAACTCAATTCTATCTTTGTAAGCTTGAGGCAATCCACTTAGGAACCGCTGGATCTTCACTCTTTCATCTATGATGTATCGGACATACCTCAACAATTCCAAGAATTTGTTTGCATATTCATCCATGGTTTGCTGCCCCAATCTTAGCTCATGGAATTCCTTGATCTTGTCATCATAATACCTGTCATAAAGGTATTTCTTCCTGAAATACTTTTTGAACTGTTTCGACTTCAGTTTCCTTTCACTAATCTTATTTACTTGCTTGAAGTGTTCCCACCAAATGGATGCCCATCCATTCATATTGAATATGGCAACTCGTGCCTTCATGTTTTCTGAATAATCCTGCACCTGAAAGTACTTCTTTATCCCAAGAAGCCAAACCTCAGCTTCTTGTCACATCTTTATCTCACCATCAAATGTAGGAAGTTTAGCTTTCCTAAACTCATCTCAAGAGCGATCCCTAAGGTGCCTTCTTCTTTTCCTTTTATGGGGAGATGAACTTGTATCTCCACTGGATTCTTTGGAGTTAGATGATCCACTGGAAGTCTTTGTCCTTCTCCTAGTGCTGCTCTTACTGCCTTCTGGTCTTGATGTACCTCGTCCAGAATCTATCTTTTTCTGCAAGTCTGTCAAACTTTCCAATATGGCAGCATTCAACTGATGTTGCTCTTCCTGGGATTTAAATAAGCTTCTCATGGTGGCTACAACATCTCATGGTGTCTCTTGGAATCTCCTTCCATTGGACTCAATGTCATCATTCCTATTACAGACATTTTCTCCCATGGCATCTTCTGCTCGCTCGTAAGAATCCCGAGCTTCATACCCATCATGGGTTCTCATGACTAAACCACCTCTGGCTTTACCACACTGTTCTTTCTGGAGTACTGCTCTTGGAAGTTATCTATAGTTCTGCAATGTGTTAGTAGCAAACTATTAGATGCATAGTATTAATATAAATTAAATACTTACCTTTTTGGGAAAAAAATTTACAAAACAACAATTATGCTAAACACAGAATTTTCTTTATTCCTTTTTCATCCCTGTGACCATGGATAGTCTGCTAAATCAGCTGAAAATCGACTGAAAGACAGTTAAAAACTGCTCGAAAAAAAAAATCATCTTAGGCCTAGCCGGACCTCTTCTCAACTTATTCTCCGACATTGCAGGGGTCAAAACAACTAACTCATTGACAGTCTGTTGCTTGTTCTCCTTCTGGCATCTCGGCGACGAAACAACCAAACCCCCAATCTTTATTGGTGAGCAAAACAACTGTGCATCGGGTGCATATTCCTTTTTGCAGCCGCAATGGCAGAAAGTGATCTTCCTACCGTTTTCGCAGGAAAACATCTAGAATTCCGATCGACAAGTTGCTTGTCTAATTCCTTCCGCGTATCGGGCCTGTAGTGGTCTATCATTCCACAATGGCGGCCAACAATCCCCTTATA
This sequence comes from Pseudotsuga menziesii, assembly GCA_001517045.1. Taxonomy (NCBI): domain Eukaryota; kingdom Viridiplantae; phylum Streptophyta; class Pinopsida; order Pinales; family Pinaceae; genus Pseudotsuga; species Pseudotsuga menziesii. The sequence continues at coordinate 217,448 of LPNX010414547.1, read as the reverse complement.
ATTTCCACGGATCACAGTTTTGTCGATGGTCGAAACGTCATCTCACTATGGCGTCAGACTCTCAGTCCTCTAGGTGTCCGCAATAGTGGAAAACCAATCAACTATTTTTTGCCGATCCTTTTCTTGCCTATTGGCGAAAACTTCCCCTATCCATCGTCAGTCATCCACTATTTGTCGTTGCCGCCCAGGGTTACTGTTCATTATTGCTTTGGTGTCAGCGACTGGAGGACAAGTTCGTCGGTGAGATAGTCGACTAAGCAACCGCAACGGCGGCCCCCATATTCAATCTTCTTCTGAAACGGTGGCACACGAACCACTAAATTTCGCCGATCCAAACAGCTAACCGTCACTGATCACCGATGGCCTCAACACTTAGACAAATTTTTTTTTTTTTGAAAATTTCTTCTTCTGTCGGCAAAAACTTTCTCTATCTTCGGCTGACTTTGTCGGTTCCATAATCCACTAACACCTCAGCATCGACAAGTGGAAGACTAAAGCATCGACGAGTTAGTTCGTTCAGCAGCCGCAACAGCGGCTCATCATCTTTGATCTTCTTTTGATCGACAGCCAAATCTACTAATGCTTTCTAATCGGTGAACTGATTTTTACCGGCATTGGCAGTAGGAACTTTTCCCCATCGGAAGACTAGTGCTCTAGGATTTTGCAACGGTGAATGCACGAAGCACTATCTTCTTCCGATAGCCGATGATTTCCGGCCTTAGAAATTTTTTTAAATTTTCTTTCTTTACGGCGTCGGCGGTTGGACTTCTAATCATCGGAGTGTTAGTCCATACGGTAGCTGCAACGACGGACTAACAAACAGCTAAGTTCATCCTCAGTGTCGATGAACCCGACCACTATTTTCTGTCGACGGCATCAGCGGTCTAAATAACTAAATTTTTCCGAAGGTCAATAGCGGGCATTTATTCCACTACATCGAACCGGCGTTTCTACAGTCTTCGACTAATCTTTTCCAGAACTGCGGCTCCCACATCTGCTAAGTTTTGCCGACGGTCGATGAAACCTAGAAAATTTTCCGCAATTTTCTTCCAACTGTCCTCCTTTAGGTGTGCTTCCTCCTAGCTCTCCACTACATCGGAAGTCCTTCCCACTAAGTGTTCCGATGAACTGATAGTTCAAACACTTAGACAAAATTTGTGAATTTTCCAGTCATTCACTGATTTTTTCCTGGGTAGAAGGAAACATGCCTCTGCTAACTGGTCTTTTATGGCTCGTAGAGGCCGATGCTGCAACCTACAAGCTCTGATACCACAATGTAATGTCCCCAACCCTCCAACCGGAAAAGAGGATGCAACTATACACCAAATCATCTGGGCATCTAGCTCCATGAACATGAACATGCATACATATAATGCTGAAGGAATGAAACTTAAAGACATAAACATATTACAAGCATAATCTTTCATTTACACAGTGGAAACAAAACATATCAATCAACACTCTTGCATATACAAATCAACATTTAACATGTATAACACCATTAGTCAATGGTTATTATAATTGTAGATACAAGTTAGGAAAGAATACTTATCTTATAAAGAGCTTGTTCCACAACTAGCTACATTGCTACAATGTTCCACCCAACCATAGGCTTGTGTGCTCTTAAACCTCTCAGCAACACTGCCACCCTCAAGCTGGGAAAGACTCCCCAACGAATAAGGAAATAACAGGCTTACACGTAGTCAAAGTGACAACACCACAAGGGTACATAGTTCAGCCAAGCCAACACGGTTGGGTTTATCAGGCGAACAACAGATCATCCAAGCCAACAGAGTTGGTTTTATCAGGCTATCTAGTAGCTAGGAAAGGCTAATGCTAAGCTTGTGATCTCACTGAAGAGCTGCAGACACCAACACCAGAACCATCATGGATTCTAGAACACCCACACACACCCAACACAAGGAATTCAGTCCCTTCTTTGCAACGCAGTCCCTCAGACCTTGATCTTCCCTCCAGTGCTCTTCAGGGGTTGTGGAGAAGAAATCCAACTCAATAGTTTTGTCCGTGTGGTTCTCAACCCACCAGGTTTATCAAGCACCTAAGGCCCTCATTCACCAACCCAAAATAGTCTGGAGACAAATCCACTACATGCAAGCAGCCAAACATCTATTCAAGCGTTTATAGGAAAAACACAGTCAAGCCATCGTGGCAAACAACAGTTAACACACTCACATGAACCCACAACAAACCAATCTTAAATATCATCACTGAGAGACTTACATAGACCAGAAAATGATTAAAAAGACATGGCCAACATTCACAGCTCAGCGGGGATTCACAGGAAAAATCACCCTGATATTCTACCAATGCCTCATTGTAGGTGACTCATTCAACAATGCATGGGGAAAACCGCACCCATCAATCCATGGGAAAAATCCCAATAATTTATGATCACGATCCACTATGATGGATGAAAAACAATACAAAGTCCAATGCAAGGAGGCAGAAGTTGGTTCTCTGTGTGGATTGAAAGAACAGAACTACAGACTGGCAATTAGCACTAGAGAGGGAAGGTGAACCCCAACACAATGGATGGTAAAACATTTTATCCCCCATCCTGCATGAGGAAGACGAACAGCCATGATCAAAGGGAGTGGGCAGAACGGTCCCTACATTGTGGAGATGAGAGCAAGCATGGGCGTGGTAGTGGTCTTCCTGCCAACCAATCACTGCCTCAACTAACAAAAAGGAAAATAACCAAGGGTGGTGGTGACACATAGTTTTCCCCCATGAATCAATGTTCGACATCCCCCTTTCTTTATCCTTTGGAATCATGCCCCTTCTCAATTTAGTTGCTGCGAACATAGTTGGTTGGGTTATTTAATTAAAATGCGTGTTTACATGATGCCACAATTAAATATATGCCACATGTCCTGATATACCATCGGTGACCATTCCTAATCAGAAACACAACATAACCGAATCTATGGTGGGGCCTTGGGCTTTAGCTCTGCACCAAGATTATTTACAACATATGTATCCTATGTACTTTAATGCAAGCGGGGTTAAAACCGAGGTATTACAGTAGGAAGTTGCAGCTATTGGAGCTATGGGGGGTTCACTGGAGGTTTCTAGGTTGGCTTTTCTAGAGGAAAATTAATATGTTCTTTGTACTTTTCAATAGGAGAAGGCTTTATATTCATGTTTTTTCAATCCATTATTGTATTCTTCTTCCTCGTTTTCATTATGAAATGTTGTTATATTATAAAAACAATTCAACAACAAGAAAAAATAAGTGTTAGGTGAATTTGTTTCTAATTCCCTTTAATAGTAAACATGTCCAAGAAAAATAAAGTTGAATTTCATATAGAAGATTAAATAACTATGACAAATATATCATCTCTCATTCTAATTTACATTCCAAAGTACTTTCACCCAATAAAATAGATGCATGCTTTTAAGAAGACTACTTACATTTATTAACTAGAGTAGGTGGTCCAGCATGAGAAGACAGATTTGATTTCCTTCTGCAAGTATTTATATAATATATATTCTCCTTGGTTTTAGAATTTTTCCCTTCTTTCTTATTTTTTCCACACCTAAATTCCCTTCAGGTTTCCTTTTTACAAATAAAATAATAACAAGTGCAGTTGCAAAAATAGTTGAAAACCCTGCTACTACAATAGAAGGAGTCCTGCCACTTATTAAATATTCTTTTAATTTGACTATGGGATCCCTTTCATGTTGATGATTTATGCTTAGGGATTCTTGTCCATGATGGAGAATCAGTAGGGGAATTAAAAGGAGGTTGTGGAGGAGCACGATATTTGTCAAATTGGTTGCCACCATACCTGCCAAGATGGGGATGATGAAATTTAAGAACCCATGTGTCCATATTATCCACAATCAAATAATGAGAATGAACAAAATGCATAACAATATAAGTGATCAAACTTCATTGAAATTTGCACAAGTTATCATATACTTACTTGAAGTTTGTAATTGGCAACAATTTTGGAGGCACCCACCTAGTAAAAGTATGGTTCTCTATTTTTTGTCGAAATATAGTAACAGTATAAAACAGGTTCGGAATCTTAGACATTGCAACGAGAATGCATAATAAAGAAAATGAGAACATTAGACTTGGGAATTCATGGAATCAACAAAAAAACGGTATAACTTGATATCTTGCAAATTATTCATATTGTTCTATTATCTACATATCAATTCCAAAGGCATGTTTCAGAAGAGACCCAAATTTAATTTTGCTTCTTGAGTAACACACCTTAGTTAACTAGTATCATCTAAATCATTTAATTTTCTTACTAATGCGTAACCTTCATATTTGAACAAAATGCAGTAAGCAAGTGCAATGCAATAATTGTGAAATGAGATATCCTAAGAAAAACACAAAGAGCATAGAAAACAATGGAAAAAAGTAAAACGAGAATCATAAAGATGCCATTATAGAATCACTTTAATACTTTTAGATAATGCAAGTCCACTATATTTGGTAAAGAGAAACTCTAAGATTTCATACCTGTCATGAGTGTACAAAAATTGTAAAGTCAAATGTATGGGTGTTTCTCTCGCCATAATTATTTTTATCTTTACTAATATTTATGTGTAAGATGCTTCATTCATGTATGTTAGGTTGGTTGTCACATTTCTAACATAAACGATCTCCATCATGCTTTCATCTTCCATTTGGACATCCTCAGATGTGTCCATTGCAACATAAGTGTTGGGAGAAGCAATGGTAGCATTTTCAAGGGCACGCCTATAGATTCAACTTGTGTTGCTAATGATGATTGAATGGAACTTGGGTAATTGGTTGATTGAGTTTTGGAGTCTGGTAGGTGATCTCTAACTTTTAAAAGAAAATCCTCATACTCGTTCTCAAACAAATCAAAATCTACTTGAAAAACCTTCAAGGCCCCATCCCACGAAAAAATAGTCTAGATAAGTTATATCTAAACTGTCACGTCCCCATGCCTCCAACCGGTAAGGAGGACACGACTACAAGCTTCAAACACACGGGCTAAGAACCCCATGAACAAATGCATACTCAAAATGGTTGAAACAGAATGCTGAAGGAAACTACGTTGAAGTAAAAACATGCACTTATGCAATCATCTATCAGACACAACAGAAACATCACACATTCAAACAAGCATTCATCATACATAGCGGAAACCAACAGCATTCAGTCATGGATGCATTCAACATGTTCATTATTTCATTTATAGAAACTAAGGTCACAGAAGTATAATTGGACAAGATCACTTATCTTATGAAGAAGTTGATCTGCAACCAGCTACGTCGCTGCAACGTTCCACCCAACCATAGGCCAGCGAGCTCCTTAATCTCTTAGCAACGCTGCCACCCCCGAGCTGGGAATGATTCTCCAAGGAATAAGGGAATAGTAGGCTTACACATAGCCAAGGACACACAAAACACACAGCCAAGCCAACAGAGTTGGGTTTATCATGCCATTAGGGAGCTGGAGAAGGCAAATTGCTAAGCTGGTGAGCTCATTACAAATCCAAGAACACCTACACCAGAACTAGCCTGACCTCTAAGACACCTAAACACACCCAACACAAGGAATCGGTCCCTTCTCTGCTACACAGTCCCTCAGGCCCTGCATTCCCTTCCAGTGCTATTCAGGGGTGATGGAGAAGAAGGCTGGCCCTCTAGCTCTGTCTGTGTGGTTTCCAGCCACCAGGTTTATCAAGCAAATCTAAGCCAACATCCCTGCTCCTCTCACAATCTGAAGACCAACCATTGCACTCAAGAAATTAATTTAGCTGTCACAGCTTAAACAGGAAAAAGACTCCCCAGCGAATTACACAGTCCCAAACACAACAACAAACACAATTCCAACAGGGGGAAAACACCATAGCTCCAAAACGCATCAGCATACATATTACCAATGACGTGGGGAACAATGACCCATTTTGCACAACCAATGCTGCTGGGAAAAAACGTACGCAGACCACAATGGGGATCAATTTACAGTCTCACGACCGGTGCGTGAACAACCACAATGCAGAACCCACGAATCAGCCCGTGAGTAAAGGATACGGCCTCACTATTCACAAATCCACAGAAGAAAACTACTGTATGGGTAAATCCAACAAAATCCTGTGCATGAAGATGAAAAATGGGAAAGAATCCCTCTGCGTGAGAATGTATAGCAATGGAGGGGACGCGAATTCCAAGTGCGTGAGCGTTTTTTTTCCATTGTGGAGTCAACCATGGTGGAGTGTGCATGTGGGTGAGGACTGACAGTCCTGCCACCCCACTCCCAAAGACCATAACTGCCTCAACCACTAGCAACCATTTTAATGAAAGTGGTTGGGATAAAACAAGGTAAGAAGACACATGGATTTTCACCCCATTGGCCAAGGTTTGACAAAATTCCCCCACATCCTTATCCTTGGGAAAAAATCATGCCCCTTTCGATTTAGTTTCCACGATTGTAGCTGGTCGGGTTCATTTAATTAATTATAGATGCATATTTACATGATGACCAACATAATATATGTTGCATGCCCCGATATACAATCGGTGAAAAATTTAAATCCAAAACATAACAGGACCGATCAATGGTGGGGCCTTGGCCTTTAGCTCCACACCATGATCATTTACAATATATACATCATATACATCTAATGTAATGGGGTCAAAATAGGGGCATTACATTCCCCTCCCCCTCCAATAGCACTGTCCTCAGTGCTTACAAAGTTGAACAAAATGCTACACTGGCATCGCCTCAGTGTTCCGCAAAATTGAACAAAAATGGATGGGCCAATTGCATGGCATCCTCCGGTTCCCATGTAGCCTCTTCAGGTCCGTAGTGCTCCCATTGCACCTTTACCTGACCTATGGCTCGGTTCCGGAGCATTGTGACCTTCCTGTCAAGGATGCGCATTGGCTTGATTCGGAAATCTCCCTCGGGTTCCACCTGAATCACATCCCAATTTATCACATGGTTAGGATCATGTACATATCTCTTAAGCAAAGAAACATGAAAAACATTATGAGCTCTAGTGCTAGCAGGCAATACAAGTCTATATGCAACTGCCCCTATTCTTTCAAGCACTTCAAACGGCCCACAGTATCTCGGTGACAACTTGGCACAATTACCAAGCTTCAAGGAACTCTTCCTTGCCCTCACTCTGAGGTAGACATGATCCCCAACACTGAACTCCCTGTTCACCCTATGCTTATCTGCATAGCTTTTCTATCTGTCCTGTGCTGCTTTTAGATTTTGCCTAATCTTTACGACCTCTTGCTCCATTTCCTTGAGCAATTCTGGTCCAAGCACAATCCTGTTGACTAGATTATCCCAAGTCACTGGTGTCCTACACCTTCTTCCATACAAAGCTTCATATGGACTCATCCCCAAGGATGCTTGATGTCCATTGTTATAAGCAAACTCTACCAAGTGTAAGTAATCTTCCCACTTGGTTGGTTTGTCCATTACGTACATGCGAAGCATGTCTTCAAGTACCTGATTAACTCTCTCTGTCTAACCATCTGTCTGAGGATGGTATGCAGTGCTGAAGTTTAACTTTGTACCCAAATCTGCAAACAACCCCTTCCAAAAGTTGGAAGTGAACTTGACATCCCTGTCAGAGACTATTGCCTTCGGCAATCCATGCAATTTGAATATCTCCTTCATGAAGATCTTTGCAATGTCGCCAGTCTCATATGTAGACTTAACCAGTATAAAATGTTCTGCCTTAGTCAACTTGTCTACCACAACCATGATAGAATCATGTTGTCTCCAAGTCATCGGCAATCCTGTAATAAAATCCATGGAAATAACTTCCCATTTCCATTTCGAAACTGGCAAAGGCTGCAACAAACCTGCTGGATGTTGATGCTCAACCTTTACCTGTTGACACTTCATACACCTTGAAATGTACTCAACCATGTCCTTTTTTATACCTGGCCAAAAGTACTACTTTCTAGCTGTAGCAATTGTCTTCTGATATCCTGGGTGACCAGAATACGGAGCTTGATGGATTTCATCGATGACAATTCTCCTCAAATCTACTACATTCGGAATATAAATTCTGCCTTTATAAGTGAGAAGTCCATCTTCTTCCAATTTATATCCCTCATACCTCTTCTCAAGACTTTGCTGTTGCAACTTGTCTTTTACCTGATTATACAATTCATCTCGAGCAACATGACTAACAATCTGCTGCCTCAAACCCGATTGCCAAATACTAAGAGATTCCACATGCATTTCTTGCATCTTCTTGCTGAGTGCATCAGCTACCTTATTCTCTTTTCCCTTTATGTGCTTGATTTCAAAATCAAACTCACATAAAAACTCTAGCCATCTTGCTTGCCTAGCATTCAAAGTAGGCTGATCAAACAAATACTTCAGTCCACAGTGATCCATTCTAAGCTCAAATCTTCTACCCATTAAGTAATTTCTCCACATCTTGAGAGCATGTACTATGGCTGCAAGCTCTAGATCATGAGTGGCATAGTTCTTCTCATGCTCCTTCAACTTTCTTGACTCATAACATATCACGTGGTTGTCCTGCATAAGGACTCCTCCAAGCCCTTGTCCGCATGCATCGGTACACACCACAAAATATTTCTCTGGATCTGCAACCTTCAATACTGGTGCACTGGTGAGAAGATTCTTCAACCTCTAGAAATTTTCTTCACACTTCGATGTCCATTCGAACTTCATCCCCTTCTTTTGCAAAGAAGTGATAGCATGTGCAACTTTGGAGAATCCCTCAATGAATATCCTGTAGTATCCTGCAAGTCCCATGAAAGATCTCACATCTATCACATTTCTTGGAGTAGGCCAATTCATAATGGCTTCTATCTTTTCAGGGTCCATAGATATACCCTCCTCTGAGATAATGTGACCCAAAAACTGAATTCTATATCTATAGAAATCACACTTGCTCAGCTTTGCATACAACTGGTGTTCCCTGAGCAATTTCAATGTCAATCTCAAATGCTCTTCATGCTCTTCCTCATTCTTGGAATAAACAAGAATGTCATCAAGGAAAACAAGAACAAACTTGTCCAAATACTTGCTGAAGACACTATTCATAAGGCACATAAATGTAGCTGGTGCATTTGTGAGACAAAATGGTACCACTACAAACTCATAATGCCCATACCTTGTCCTGAAGGCTGTCTTATGAATATATTAATCCTTGATTCTCACCTGATGGTAACCAGACCTCAAGTCAATATTAGAAAATACCTTTGCTCCTCTCATTTGATCAAAGAGTTCATCGATCCTAGGAAAATGATACTTATTCTTCACAGTAACCTTGTTCAACTGCCTGTAATCAATACATAACCTGAGTGTACCATATTTCTTCTTTACAAATAGAACCAGTGCTCCCCAAGGAGACACACTCGGTCGAATATACGTCTTTTCCAACAACTATTGCAGTTGCATATTCAACTCTAACATCTCCAATGTGCTCATCCTGTAGGGTGCCTTGGATACTGGCGTTGCTCCTGGCACAAGTTCAATTGTTAAATCAATGTCCCGCTTGGGAGGAAGCCCTGGAATCTCATCAGGAAACGCATCCCTGAATTCCTATAACACCCGATAGTCCTCCAACCTAGGAGTTTCATCTCTCGTTTCCTCCAAAATCTGAGCTGCATACAACTGGCAACCCTTGTTACAGAACTTCTTTAACTGCATTGCTGAAATTTTCCGTACTGATATCACCTTTGGAATACCCTTCACAACTACTAGGTTCCCTTCTCCATTCATGCATTCAAAAGTCTTATTGTAGCAATCAAGCTTCACCCTATGAGCTTCTAACCAATACATTCCAATGAGAACATCATAGGAACCAAGCGGTAGAACATTCAGATCTACACACGTGACCTATCCATTCATGACCAATGGAAATTTTTCTACCACTTCACTAACCTTTCTCTTAGTTCCAGTGGCTAGCTGAACTAACCAAGACTTCCTATGCTTTACTTTCTTAAAAGCACAAATCTCCACTATTCTAGGAGTAATGTAGCTGTGAGTAGAACCAGGGTCAATTAAAATAGAAACAGATTGCTCAACAATCTTACCTGCTACTTCAACTACAGTTGACTGGTGATCTTCCTGGCGGTCCTCCAGTGCTGCATAAATCCTAGGAACTTCCCTCGCTACTTGACCCATTGTTTCTGCTTCTTGAATGTTATAAGCTGGCCTTGCACTCTCATTCTCGAGTGGACAATTCCTGTGCATGTGGGGTCCTCCACATTTCCAACACTGAAGTGGCCCTCTATTTTGTTGTGGATCCTTAGGATTTTCTCCGGTCACTCCAACTGGTTTACTTGCAGCTTGAGATGGCCACTTCTGCTGATTCCTGAAGCTAAAAGGTTTGAAACCCTTCTTCCTTTCGTCAAACTTCTCGCTCTTCTTGTCCTTACATGCCTTATGGTAATCCGGCTTACCTTTTCTTTGCTCATAGAAATATTTATCCTTCCTTATTGCTTCTTCAAGAGTTCTAGGTTCATAAAACTCAATTCGATCTTTGTAAGACTGAGGTAATCCACTCAAAAAAATCAGGACCTTTACTTTTTCATCTCTGATGTACCGGACATACCTCAATAGCTCCAAAACCTTATTAGCATACTCTTCCATGGTCTGTTGTCCCAATCTTAGCTCATGGAACTCCTTAATCTTGTCATCGTAATACATGTCAGATAGGTATTTCTTCTTGAATTACTTCTTGAACTGTTTCCACTTCAGTCTCCTTTCACTGATCCTCGTTACTTGCTTGAAGTGTTCCCACCAAATGGATGCCCTTCCATTCAGATTGAATATGGCAACTCTTGCCTTCATGTTTCCTAAATAGTCATGCACTTGAAAGTACTTCTTTATCCCACGAAGATAAGCTTCAGCTTCTTGTCCAGTCTTTACCTCACCATCAAACGTAGGAGGTTTAGCTTTCTTGAATTCATCTCAAGTGCGATCCCTATGGTGTCTCTTTATTTTCCTTTTATGAGAAGAAGAGGTTGAATCCCCACTGGATTCCTCTGAATCAGATGATCCACTAGAAGTCCTTCTCCTTCTCCTAGTACTGCTCTTACTGCCTTCTGGTCTTGCTGTACCTTGCCCAGAGTCTATCTTTCTTTGCAAGTCTATCAGACTCTGCAACATTGTAGCATTCAACTGATGCTGCTCTTCCTGGGCTTTGATCAAGATTCTCATAGTGGCTACAACATCTGACGGTGTCTCTTGGAATCTCCTTCCATTAGACTCTACATCATCATTTCTATTACGGACATTTTCTCCCATGGCATCTTCTGCTCGCTCATAGGAATCCCGAGCATCATACCCATCATGCATTCTCATGACTGAATCACAACTTACTTACCAAACTATACTACCTGGAATACTTCCCTTGAAGGTGACTATGATTCTGCAAACGTGTTAATAACACAAATGTTAGATGCTTAACATTGATATGAATTCAGAATTACTTACCTTCTCCCGGAATAATTATAAAATTACAAATGCCCAAACACACAAAATTTTCTTCATCAAGGAATGACTGTCTGAAGGGGACAACGGGGGTCAAGGGGAATGACTGTAAATTATTGATTTTCACATAATCTGGCGCATAAGATCGCTGCCTCTTTTCTCCTTTTCAGCCCTGAAATTCACTGAAAAACAGCTGAAAAATCCCTCTGAAAACAGTCGAAATCTGCTAAGAAATCCATTGGAAAAACTCATAATTTTCCTTTCCTTCTCATCAGCTGTCGGATGTCTTTCCACATCAGAAGTCTTAGCGCTTTGGCTTCCGCAACGGCGGACGCTCAATCACTTTCTCTTCCGATTTATGAACTGATTGACCGGCGTCGACAGTCTTTCTAATCGGGAGCTTTATCACTTTGGCTTCCGCAATGGCAGACGCTCAATCACTTCCTCTTCCGCAACGGCGGCTCTCGGAAGCATTCTTCCTTCCGATCGGCGAACTGACTTGATCGGCATCGATAGTCCTTTTACATCAGAAGCCAAATGACTTTGGCTTCCGCAACGGCGACACTCCAGACAATAAATTCTTCTGATTGGTGAACCAACTTCAAGCCTTAACCTTTTTGACGTGTCGGCGATTGGAGGACTTTCCCCATCGGAAGACTTATTTCTTTTGCTTCCGCAACGGTGGCTCACAAAATGATTTCTCTTCCGACTGGTGGCTGTTTACTTAGAAAATTTCCACTTCGGATGTCGGCGGTCTTTACACTTCGGAAGGCTAGTGCCTTTGGCTTCCGCAATGACGGCACGCCAAATACTAACTTCTTTCGATCGGCATGGACTTAGAACAATTTTCAACTTTTCGGTGTCGATGACCTTTCTGGTCAGAATATTTAGTGATTTTACTTCCACAACGGCTGCTGACAGGCCACTTTCCCTTCCGATTGGCCGCTCTTTACTTAGAGATTTCCACAATTTTCTTCCCCGTCGGAAGACTTAACGGTTTGGACTTCCGCAACGGCGGACGAGGAACCACTTTCTCTTCCGATTGGCAGAAGTTCACTAACTCTTCCACTACATCGGAACTCCACTTCGCGAATTCTTCCGCAACGGCGGAAGTTCCACTTCGAGAACTCTTCCGCAACGATGGAAGTTTCTCTGCTTTTCTTTCCAACTATGCCCCGTTGGGAAAACTTTCGCTACGCTTCCACCACGTCGAAAGTCCTTCAACAGCCGCAACAACGGACGGGAAACCACTAACCTTTCTGCAACAGTGGACTGGAAAACTTCACCAATTCTTTCATAACGGTGGAAGTCAATTATGCTAATGGCCCGACTGTTCAACATTTCAACAAAATTTTTGAATTTTTACAATCTTCCACTACTTACTGCTGGGCAGAATGAGATACACCTCTGTCAGTTTCTCCTTCTTGGCCCATAGAGGCCCATTGTTGCCAACATTGCTCTGATACCATGCTGTCACGTCCCTATGCCTCCAACCGACAAGGAGGACGCGACTACAAGCTTCAAACACACGGGCTAAGAGCCCCATGAACAAATGCATACTCAAAATGGTTGAAACAGAATGCTGAAGGAAACTGCGTTGAAGTAAAAACATGCACTTATGCAATCATCTATCAGACACAGTGGAAACATCATACATTCAAACAAGCATTGATCATACATAGCGGAAACCAACAGCATTCAGTCATGGATGCATTCAACATGTTCATCATTTCATTAATAGAAACTAAGGTTGCAGAAGTATAATTGGACAAGATCACTTATCTTATGAAGAAGTTGATCCGCAACTAGCTACGTCATTGCAACGTTCCACCCAACCATAGGCCAGTGAGCTCCTTAATCTCTCAACAACGCTGCCACCCTCGAGCTGGGAATGATTCTCCAAGGAATAAGGGAATGGCAGGCTTACACGTAGCCAAGGACACACAAAACACACAGCTTAGCCAACAGAGTTGGGTTTATCAGGCCATTAGGGAGCTGGAGAAGGAAAATTGCTAATAAGCTGGTGAGCTCATTACAGAGCCAAGAACACCTACACCGGAACTAGCTTGACCTCTAAGACACCCAAACACACCCAACACAAGGAATCAATCCCTTCTCTGCTACATAGTCCCTCAGGCCCTGCATTTCCTTCCAGTGCTATTCAGGGGTGATGGAGAAGAAGGTCGGCCCTCTAGCTCTGTCTGTGTGGTTTCCAGCCACCAGGTTTATCAAGCAAATCTAAGCCAACATCCCTGCTCCTCTCACAGTCCGAAGACCAACCATTGCACTCAAGCAATTAATTTAGCTGTCACAGCTTAAACAGGAAAAAGACTCCCCAGTGAATTGCACAGTCCCAAACACAATAGCAAACACAATTCCAATAGGGGGAAAACACCACAACTCCAAAATGCATCAGCATACATATTACCAATGACGTGGGGAACAACGACCCATTTTGCACAACCAATGCTACTGGGAAAAAACGTACGCAGACCACAATGGGAACGAATTTATAGTCTCACGACCGGTGCATGAACAACCACAATGCAGAACCCACGAATCAGCCTGTGAGTAAAGGATACGGCCTCACTATTCACAAATCTGCAGAAGAAAACTACTGCGTGGGTAAATCCAGCAAAATCCTGTGCGTGAAGATGAAAAATGAGAAAGAATCCCTCTGTGTGAGAATGCATAGCAATGGAGGTGACGCGAATTCCAAGTGCGTGATCGTTTTTTTGCCATTATGGAGTCAACCATGGTGGAGTGTGCATGTGGGTGAGGACTGACAGTCCTGCCACCCCACTCCCAAATACCATAACTGCCTCAACCACCAGCAACCATTCTTAATGAAAGTGGTTGGGATAAAACAAGGTAAGAAGACACATGGATTTTCACCCCATTGGCCAAGGTTTGACAAAATCCCCCCACATCCTTATCCTTGGGAAAAAATCATGCCCCTTTCGATTTAGTTGCCATGATCGTAGCTGGTCGGGTTCATTTAATTAATTATAGATGCATATTTACATGATGACCAACATAATATATGCTGCATGCCCCGATATACAATCGGTGACAAATTTAAATCCAAAACATAACAAGACCGATAAATGGTGGGGCCTTGGTCTTTTGTAAATGTAATGCCCCGGTTTTGACCCCAGTATTCTTTTAACCATACTTTAATCAGTAATATAAATATCTATTATTATTTAGATTTTTTGTCTATAAATTGAGTTTATAGCAATACCTCATGTCAATTTTTTTCCCTAAAAATAGAATGTTAAGTCTTAAGCTATGTGGCACACCTAAGCTAGAAGATATTCCCATATAGAAAAATTTGTAAGCAAGAATACGAGTACTTACAAAGATCTGATCTACAAAATCTGATCTCATAGCCACATATCCGATATCCAAAAGCTACAGTACTTACAAAGGGCTTATCCATGCTTATGTGAAAGACTTCAAGAGAAAATTTGAATTGAATGTTTGTGCTACCCTTGGTGGATCCAATCTCAGTCGAAGATTTGTAAAGCTATAGAAAAATATTATTTCCTTATGAAGCCACGTCTAACAAGCATATCCAATAACTCTAAAAAAGAAGAAGATCAAACTGCTTTTCCAAGAAAGCTAAGCAATAATGACAGCCGCTTGAATTTAAAAACCAAGTTGTAAATTAATACTCCACCTTTAGCAGATGCAAATGATCATGAAGTCAGAGAAGGATTTGAAAAATGGAAATTTCTTCACTGTTGAGAATCATCTTGTGACAAATCAACTATAAACCTAGAAGACAATCGTGGAAATAATTGTTACAAGACTAATTGATCTAACTTTAGAGAAGCTTTAAGGACAATGTTTGGGACATTTTCCAAGGAGATTAAGTCAGATCTATGGATTGTCTCTCTTGCACACTTTTTAAGGTCTGATATTTGAGCACTCCTTTGGTTGAAGGCCTAACTATAAAAAAACCAATCATATAGAAGAAGAAGGTACTCTAAAATTTGAGTATCTGAGTAACAAAACTCAGGAAATACCACCTCTGTGATAGAGACAGTAGAAGTTCAACCACATATTAGATTAAACTTGACAGTGAAACAATATAAAAACAAGCTGGTCATATGTGAATGAATGTTGAATAACTCTAAATTTTGGAATCCCAAAAGACAAGACCGAGCATAGTATTTATGTGGCTTTGAATAGGGACTAACAAAAATATAGAGAAGACATAAAGTTGTTTGAAATAAATGATCTCTGAATTTGGGTAGTTGAAGTTTTTATCTTGTGGATCTTCCTCGAATTTGAATTAAGTTGGTTTTTGTATAGAACATATGGGATTCATAATGTCTCTTTCAACAAGAAAATACTTTTTAGATGCATCTATTACACTTTGAGAAATGGAAAAAGTGTTATATCTGGTGATTCTTCATCTTATCGAAATGATACGGTATACTATATATCCAATTCTTCATATTATCAAAATGATACCCTATAATATATCCAAACTTGTTGAAATTCACAGAAAAAGGTAATGTTGAGGGTTCAACACATGAGGTTCCAAACATGGCATGCAACAAGAAGGATAAATAGGAAGTTATAGAAGAATTGACAGCTGAAGCAAATGAAGTGAAGAAACTTGATGATGCATGGAGGATTTTCCTTGATGCATGCTTACTAAATTATTGTTGAAGCATTCCTTATAGAATTCATAATGTGTACATGTTACTTGGATTCATGTGGAACAATTCTCAATTTCTATTTTTCCTCTGTATCAGTGATCGTAATAAATTGTCGGAGTTAAAGAGAAAGTTAGAATTCGGAGAATTGATGCAACATTAGAGGAGAGGTATGGGTGGCGATATGTGTGCAAGGTTTTCATAATTGTGGTTTCCAACATAGTTTTCTCTAGCAATTAAAACTAGAATTTGCATTAAATCAAGCAAACCTAGGTAATATTCAACCCTTAAGAGTGGTTAATTTGAATTATTGTGCAATTATTTGGGTAAAATATGTTGATGAGAAACAACCTTATTAATTCTGAGTACTTCTCATCATAAAACAAGGTGTTGGTGGACCTAAAAAAGAAATCTGGGTAAAATTTGGGGTTAGAACTGTGCACCAAAGGGCTATTTTGAGCAGTAGGAAGGCCTCTTTTAATTTTGTGTATGAACAACAGCCCTATAAAGGGTCCATTCACCTTTGTACACTTGTTTTCTATTGGAGGATGACCTCTCATTTTTTTTGTGGAACGTTTAACCTTCGAAGCATTATGTATAAGGCCAACACTTGTCCCTTCCAATGATTATTTGGTTCATAATCGAGTTTGGAGACCTTCTTTGTGGGAAAGGAGAATTTTTAGAAATAATTTAAATACCTATATCATTAAGTGGAAGCCACAACATCCATTTGAGGTCTAAAATGAAGCATTCAATGGACCATTCAGTTAGCTACTCAACAACAATATCTATTTTCATTGGTTTCCTATTTCGGATTGTAATATGTCCCTAAAGCTCAACAAAAATTCTCAAATTGACAAAACAAAAAGTTAAGGTTATACAATCGATGTTAAAAGAGGAAAATGAATTGAAGTAGGTTGAAGCAAGTTTGGAAGGTTGGTATGAGCATGAGGGTCATAGTTATCCAGCAAAAGTTTCTAAGGCTAATATTGTTGCTTTGGAGTTGAAAAGGAGGAATATTTTGGATGAAAGGGAAGCGACATAGAGGTTGAGGACCAGGGCTCTTTGGTTGTCTAAAGGAGATGAGAGATCTAAAAAAAATTCATCGATCGTAATCATCGAAAGAATATAATAACATTTAGAAAATTACAAAAATCCCAATGTGATAGAGGTGAACAAGTTTGAAAGCATTGCAATGTTGACAATAACACTTGTAACAAAGGACAATATACAACATATGTACATGGACTGAAAAGAGCTGAACAAGATCACAATAAAAAACATGCATCCAATAGCAAAATTACAGACCTCTTTGGTACACCCACTGTACATTATAATATATAATTATTTCACTGGGGCTTCACTTGTTGACCAATATCCTATCATGTTAGTTCATATTCTGGGTTTTAAAATTATCAAAAATCAAACCAATATATTATAGGTATTGGGGGGATGAGGGGTTTAAGGTGGGGGTGGGTAGGGTGGTTTATAAGGATTGAGGCATAAAAAGGGGTGGGGAGGAGGTTTTAAGTATTGGGAGGAGGTTTCAACAAAAATAGTTTGGGTCAATGTCTCTCGAAATTAAGGGCATTCTTTAATATCCCACAATCACACGTGCTATGTGAGAGATTCACTAAGTGAAGTCCCTGTGAATTATTTTGCACTTATGAATATATTTAACTTTCAATGTTGTTTTATACCCACATGGTCTATAGGACATTTTCTTGTAACCAACATTGAAAACATATTTAATGAGAATTTAATTGGAAGCATAAATAAGAATGTCACCTTTGAACAACTATATTATAAAATTTCCTGTTTCATTCATATTTTTTTGACATAGAATACCTTGGACAAATTTAAAGATACATATGCTTTTGTGAGTATTTTTAATAGGATTTTAAGCCACATAATCCAGGAATAACTCTTTTTAATCCTCTATGGATTGATTTATACAAATAATTGTCACTATTATAGAAACCTCGGAGTAAACAACTAGCAGGATTTCATTAAACATGACCTCACAAGTAATAAGGAAACAGTTCATTAAACATGACTTAACAAGTAATAAGAAAACAATCACGTTGAAGAAATACTATAAAATAAGAGGACTAGTATTATCTCGACACATAAGTAGATACATGTTATTCATATCATACAATTTTCAACAAGTAAAGTTTACAATTTATAGCGTGAAAATTTATAAACAGTGCCAAAAAAAATGTGCACCAAGACCTAAAAAGTGCACCAGCAAAAATTAAGAATACATTGAACACAACAAAGTAACAATGGTAACAAAAAACATATGTTTTCTTGGCAACACCAATCAAGGCAAGACATCCAAAAACAGGTTGAACACAACATAGTAACAATAGTAACAGGTTGAACACAACATACTAACAATAGTAACTTTGCTTGTAGATATTTTTGATATCTCATCTGCATTTGGAGTAAATGTTACTCCCTTGGATGCACCACTATGTGTCATTTGATACATTGAGATTATGTTCGCTACTAGATCAGGCACACACAACACATTGTTGAAGTACCCACCTTCAAGATATTTCCTTCCAATCCATTTAACTTGGATCTATGAATCATAACCCATGAGGATGGATGGACCACTGTAAGGATGTAGGTCCAAGAAGGATTCTTACATGGAGGATATGTTCCTAGAGGCACCTGAATCTATGATGAAGGAAGAAGAGCTTGAAGATATAGAAACCAAAGCATGGCACCTCTCTTTGTTGTCTGAGCTTGAACCTCCCTCTTTCTTCCTTGTGCCTTCTCGCAATTGGATGTTGTTCTTCTCAATTCACAGTAAGAATCGAGGGGAATAGTCTTTGCTCATAATCGTACATATGGGAAAGGTAGGTAATCCTAAAGATAAAAGAGTACTAGCACTAGAGAGGGACCAAGTTAGTATAGTTTATACCCCCATACACACAAGATCCCACAAATGATTGATTAAGATTGAGAGGGATAATATCATCAACTTAAGTGGACATGAACTCATACTTGAATCTTGTTTTAGAGGAGCTTCTCGACAATACATATACAATAGTTATATGTTTCCTATCCTTAGCGAGAAACCTATGTTTAATAGTTCAATAGACTTAGTTTTTTTTTTCACCCTAATCCAATGCTACTACTCATACACTAGTATGTGAACCCTATAAAATAAAAGTGCAATTGAGTTGTATATTTTGACTCTTGGAATAAATAAGAACTACAAGAATATAAATTCTTAAAAAACAAAATTAAATTCTAACTAAATTTTTAGCGAATAGAAACACCTTGAATGCAAAAAACTTTTTCAAATGTTTTGTTTTCTATGCTTTTCATTTTACGAACATTAAGAAAAGAAAAACACAACCTTTCTTTTTCTTTGATCAAAATTGTGAGTTGACTATCATCAAACACCTAAATAAAAAATGTACATTTTTTTATATGATATATTAAACCAAAAAGTATGATATAGAAAACCAAACTTGTTTCATAAGCTCTTTTCATAAACAAAAATAAAACATATATGGAAACAATTCACAAAAATAAACTTCTTTTACAACTTATACTAAAAACAAAGACATGAAAACTCTTTTTTGTTTTGTTTTGACTTTGATGATAATAATAGAAAGCAAGAGATTCTAAAATAAAACTGAGTTTTTTTTTTATATTAAATTTAGATTGCAAAACACAACAATCAAGAAACCAAACAGAAAGAAAATAAGAACTCAATAATTTGAACTTTTTCCTTATTTTAAATTAAATTATTGCTTATTCAATTTTAAAAAAGTGCTTAAAGAGCCAAAACCAACTAATTAATAATTCCAAACCCACATATCGCAATTTGAATTTTCTTTCTTTAATAAAATTATTACTTATTGAATTTGATTGAAGAGCCAAACCCAACTAATTAATAATTCCAAACCCAAATATCCAAATTTAAATAGAGAAAAATAGAAAAATTAAAAGATCGATTCGCATATCGACAACTAACC
>LPNX010414547.1:154309-196982 GCA_001517045.1 Pseudotsuga menziesii | reverse complement strand
TATGGACAACAACCAAAGCATTGAATATCACATATATATTACAAAGAATAGTTACATATGCTTTTGTGAGTATTTCTAATAGGATTTTAAGCCACATAATCTAGGAAGAAGTGTTTTTATTCCTCTATGGCTTGATTTATAAAAATAATTGTCACTATTATAGAAACCTCATAGTAAACAACTAGCAGGATTTCAAGAAAGACTATAAAATAAGAAGACTAGTATTAGCTGGACACATAAGTAGATACATGTTATTCATATCATAAATTTTTCAATAAGTAGATTTAGAATTTATACCATGAAAATTTATAAACTATGCCAAAAAAAATGTGCAGCAATACCTAAAAAGTGCACCAGCAAAACTTAAGAATAAGTTGAATACAATAGAGTAACAATAGGAACAAAATAAAACTATTTTGTTGGCAACACCAATCAAGGCAAGACATCCAAAAACAGGTGAACACGACACAGTAAGAATAGTAACAAAAAGCATGCATTTTCTTGCCTAACACCATTCTTTTTTCCTCTTTTTTTTTACTTGACCTTTCTATTGAACAGACTAGAATTCAAAGTAATGTTAAAAACATCAATGTTGTCAATGGATTTTTTATGGTTCTTCCTTTGACCAAATTCTACTACAACAACATGAATGAACACATGGAATCGAAAACACTGAAAATTGCAAAAACAATAGCTCCATCACTATCTTTGGATGGTATAGCCTACTAATTTCTTACATCAACCAAGGCATTGAATATATATATGGAGAACAACATGTAACGAAATATGACCATAGTTGTGGGTCACGTCCGAGGCATTGAATATCACATATATATTACAAAGAAAAGACGAGTTTGAATCACCTACATATTTACAATTGATGATACTTCAGTACTCGTGGAGTACAACACATGGCCTATTTATTTCAAGTTATACGTACACTCGATGAGATAATATATATTATACCAGCTAACATTTGGATAACAGCTCCGACCATGGAAGGCCATTGAATACATTAGACATGACTCCAATTTCAACAACGTTGGCCATAGAAGGCCATTGAATACAACGAACAACATTGGTATAGAAGGCCATTGAATACACCAGAGTCCAATTTTAGTCATGACTCTCATCGGCTCCTCCTCATTGTGACATAGCTTCGGTGACTCTCTCGAAAATGTAATATTAAAAAATAAAAAATAATCAGTCAAGAAATTATGCCTAACGTTGGTTAAGCTGGGGATCATAATTGAGTAACGCAGGAGCAAGATTATCTCTACACGTTGGACATGAGATTTGATAGAGAAACCATAAGAGAATGCATTTTGAATGATAGAGATGTGTGCATGACAATTTTTTTGCATCTTGTTCACAGGAAAACATTTCATAACAGATTGAGCAATCCATTAGCCAAAACCAAGCCAACTAAACTTGAGTTTAGGGGTCAGTCGATATTAAAATTTAATTTTCATTTTTCACACCGACCACTTTTTCTTTTTCACTTTTCGGGTGAAAATTGTCTATCTCTCGACTAGACAAGTTTATAAATTTTAGTCGGTCTTTCTACTTGACTAAAGTTACTTCGACTTACTTGTCGGTTCTACCGACTGTTTTTTACCTCGACCACTTGTCACTTCTAGGTCAGCTAACTTATTCGAATTCTAAGTTGGCTCACCTCTTCAACCACTCAAGTCGGTTAAGCTCAGTCAGCTGACTCAACCGACCTCTCAAGTTGGCTCACACAACCGACCTTGTCGGTTCACTTTGGTCGAAATCTACAGAGTATGTTTCTTAGTCTAAAGACTTAAGAAATTATAAATGCTTTTGACATGTGAGTAATATAGAGTAAACGTGGACACATTAACAAATCCAAAGAACTTATAAAAACATATGCCCAAATATGTAGGAGGACTTGAGTCAACCAATGTGCCGTAAAACCCTGGAACTTTCACATGATGAGAAATTTATGGGTTCTTTGATCTTTCACTTAACAATAATTGTAAAAGACATTTACCCAAGTAAATATGGAAATATGTGCGGCCAAATAATCATGCATTCAACCATAAACTATTTCATATATTTAACTATGCAGAAATAACAAAGTATTACAATCTTGTCATTCTAAACTTGTCGGCCCAGACTTGTCCTTTTACATAGCTTCATCTCTTCGACTAAATCACATACATAGAAGCTTGAGCTTCAACTTCTCTTTTCTCACCCAGAGTTCTCTCTACTATCTAATGTCTGTAATCTCTCTAACCTGATTTACAATTTGCTTCTTCTATTTATAGGCAACCTGAAGATTGCTTCTACATGGGTCGACTGACTCACCATTAAAGACTGTAATAACTATCTACCTAACAACTTAGCTTTAGAAATAAATTTGACTGGTTTACATTTCCAAATCGTGGACTCTTCCCTCTTTTCAGACTGACAGACATGATCTTGACTGGTACAGACTCTGATAGAGTCAGCTGAGAGTCAGGTACGGATCTGTGAGTAATTGTATTTTTCCAGCACTCTTCCTTAATTATAAGCAGATGGGGATTTTTAAAACAAAATTTACAAAATGTTTCAGAGCTTAGACATGCTCTATTTATGATAGAGTTCATTGTGGAGAACTTGTCAATCCAAGATAACTACGCAGATACTGGAATGTATCCTTTGCCAATGGCTTTGTGAAGATGCCGCCAAGTTGGTCTTCAGACCTGCAAAATTCCAAACAAATTTCCTTGTCGTTCACTAACTCTCTTATAAAATGAAACCTTGTGTCGATGTGCTTGGTTCTCTTGTGAAACACATGATTCTTTGATAAAGGCTATGGCTGAATTGTTGTCGCAGAACATTGTTGTCGGTTCTTGATGGTTCTGTGACAAGTCTTTTAAGACTTTTCTCATCCAGACAGCTTGACATGCAGCACTTGTCACTGCAACATACTCTGCTTCAGCTGAAGATAGAGTTACTATGGGTTGTTTCTTTGAATCCCATGAAACAACACTTGTACAAAAATGAAATGTGTACCCAAATGTGCTTTTCCTGTCATCTATGCTACCTCCAGTGTCATTGTCAATGTAACCAATGAGTTTAAAATTTTATGAGGTTGAATACATAATACCAAGGTCTTTTGTGCCACTTACATACCTCAGAATTCTTTTACCTGCTTTCCAATGTGAGTCTTTTGGTGACTCCATGAACCTTGAGACCAGACTTACACCATACATGATGTTTGGTCTTGTCACTGTCAAATACATAAGGCTACCAACAAGCCTTTTGAACAGTGTAGGATCTACAGTGGATCCTTCATCATCCTTGCTCAATTTTAAACCTGTTATCACTGGTGTTGGGGCTGTCTTGCAATTAGACATGTTAAATATTTTTAAAACTTCACTTGCATATTTAGACTGTGATATCAAAATACCACTTTAAGACTGCTGAACTTCAATGCCCAGAAAAAAATTCATAAGCCCCAGATCAGTCATTTCAAATTCACTTTCCATGACTGTTTTAAAATATGCTACACCATAATCACCAGTAAATATTAAATCATCTACATACAGGAAGACAATTAGCATCTTACCTTGCTCATCGACTTTGGTGTACAAAGTCGGTTCACTTTCACTTCTGTGAAATCCATTTTCAGTGAGATAGGAATCGATTCGACTCTACCAAGCTCTAGGAGCTTGCTTCAAACCATAGAGTTCCTTTTTCAGTCTGTACACTTTATGTTCTTGAACTGGAACTTCATAACCTTGTGGCTATTCCACATATAATTCCTCTTCTAGATAGCCATTTAAGAATGTCGACTTGACATCCATTTGATGAACTTGCCATTTTTTTTGTGCAGCTATGGCCAAAATTGTTCTGACTATATCGATGCATGCAACAGGTGCAAACGTTTCATTGAATTCGATGCTGGGTTTCTGTGTGAACCCTCTTTCTACCTTTATTTGCTTATGCTTTTGCACATTCCCATCAACATCTTGCTTTGTCTTGTAAATCCATCTGACACTGATTACATCCTTGTCTTTTGGTACATCAACCAGTTCCCATGTCTTGTTTTTCTCAATGCATTCTATTTCTTCATCCATGGATTGTGCCCATACTTCTTCTTCAATAGATTCTTCAAATGTTATTGGATCATATATAGGGAAAATAACACAAAGAGAGAGAATGAATTTGGTGTACCAGCTTCATATATCTCTCGCATACTTCGTGTCTTCACTGCTTCTGTCGATGTCGACCTAGATGAATTACTTAATGGAGTCTGTTGTCCTCTTGGTGTGCTTGTCGGTGTAGCTTGACCTACTACGTGTGTTGATGGTCCTTGTGCTGATTCATGTCTTGGTTTAATGGGTGTCAATAGTGCTATGACCAGTTGACTTACATGTGGTGTTTGAACCACTTCCTCTTCCATATCATCATTGTCAATGTTCGACACAATGTTGACATTTATGTCGATGGTTCCATCCCATGATTCATTCTCAACAAATTGAACATCTCGACTGATTATCACTTGTGACGGGATCATACAACTTGTATGCTTTTGTGTCTTCAGAATAGCCGACAAAAATACATATTTGTCCCTTCTTGTCTAGCTTCCTTCTTAGCTCATCTGGAATATGAACATATGCAACACAACCAAAAAAATTTAAATGGGAAACACTATGATTCATACCTGTCCATGATTCTTGGGGAACCTTGTTCTTCACACTCTTTGTCAGACACTGGTTCATAATGTATACGAAAGTTGTGATTGCTTCACCCCAATACTCATTTGGAAAATGCTTGGCTGCCAACATGCTGTGTGCCATCTCCATGATGGTTCTATTCTTTCTTTCGGCAATATCATTTTGTTGAGGTGTATACCGTGCAGTGAATTATTTCATTATGCCATGGGTCTTGCAAAAAATTCAGAAATTCATTTGAAACATATTCACCTCCTCTGTCGGTCCTTAAGATCTTGATGCGGTGACCACTCTGGTTCTCCATGAGTTCCTTAAATTGCTAAAAATAACCAAATGCATCAGATTTATGTTTCAAGAACTATACCCATGTCTTTCTTGAGTAGTCATCAATAAAATTTAGAAAATACTTGCAGCCATCAATGGATGATGTCTGCATTGGACCACAAATGTCAGAGTGAACAATTTCAAGTGGTGTGTGTGCTCTATAGGACTTTTCGACTGGAAAAGTCTCTCTGTGTTGCTTGCCAAAAATGCAACCTTCACAAACCCTCTCTGGTCTATCGATCAATGGAAATCTCTTCACCATATTATTTGTGTGCAGTAGCTTCAGCCCACCAAAATTCAGATGTCCAAATCTGAAATGCCACAACCAGGATTCATCGTGAACTTCTGTCTGAAATGCCGCTTGCAAATTAGCGCTGCAATTTTCTCTCTTGTCGAGGAGCTCAACTATTTCTTCACTTTCTTCCTTGAATGCATCTCTTTATTTTGTCTTCCCTTTCATGTCAGGAACTATCCTCAATGGAAACAAGCAGTTGCTTGTCTTTGGAACTTTTTCTATCAGCTAGTCGCTTGGACGCTTGTCTTTAATCACACAGTGATCATCTTCCATGTAGACTCTATAGCCTTTTTGTAACAACTGTCCAATACTTAACAAATTATGTTTCAAACCTTTGACATGATATACATCAGGGATATGCTTACTCTCCCCCTGTTTGGTTAGAATATCAATAGTGCCTTTTCCTAAGACAGTAACTTGGACATTTTTTCCAAGTGTAACATCAGTTTTAACTGAATTGTCTAGAATAGAAAACAAATTTAAGTTACCAGTCATGTGGTTGTTGTAGCCTAAATACAAGTACCATATGTCATGTGGAATTTCTTGAACAACATTGCATTCGACTGGAGATGTCGATGCCATTAACATTGCACTTGTCGAAGTGCTGGTGCTAGTCGACTGATTTGGGCTTTTCCTTCCTTGGTCATATTGCTTCTTCCTGCATTCATATGCATAGTGACCAAACTTCTTACAGTAATGACATTGAATTTTTTATTTATCAAACCTCTGGCCACTTGGCTAACTTGGGTTCTAATTATCTCCTCTTCCATTGACATTTGCAGGACTTTTGCCTCATCCTCTTCTTGAAGAACTTCTTCCTCTACCTCTAAAGTTGTTTCTCCCCCTACCTCTTCCATGGATTATGGATGACTGTGTTGCAAATGCACCTTCCAATGATGTCTATGTTATGTTGAGTTTGTGTTCATGATTGATGAGTGAATCTTGCAACTCATAAATGGTAAATGTCATCATGCTTGTGTGTTCCTCTAAGGTCACACCAAGCTTTGAAATATTGGGGGAAGTCTTCTGAGAATTTTTTCAACAACCCTTTGGTCTGCTATGGATTCTACATGAGATTCCAGTTGGTTTATCAACCCAACAACTCTGGTGTAGAATGTGTCTACATTCTCTGAATCTTTCATGGACAAAGATTCAAAATCTCTTCTCAGAATCTGCATCTTGGATGTCTTTACCTTATCCAAACCTTGATAGGTAGTCTTCAATGTATCCCATGCTTCCTTAGCATTATTTTTTGCTGCTATTCTTGGGAGTATGCTTTCATACATTGCTTGATGTATGTAGAACATATATTTTCCATCTTTCTTCCTTTGTTCTCTCAAGACATCTTTCTCAGCCTGTGTGACATTGTTATATGCTGTCATGTTGGTTGGTTCTGCATAACCATGCTGGACTATCTCCTAGACATCTTGACCTCTGAATAAATCCTTCATTGTTAAAGACCAATATTCATAATTCTTTCCTGTAAAAATTGGAGCTTGCAATGAACCAGAAGTGGAAGCCATTTTAATTTTTAATTAACTTTCCTTGGAAAATTAATTTCCACCTTTTAAGACAAGATTTCTTTCCTAAATATTGGGATGATATAAACCTTGCTCTAATATAAACCTTTTTCTGATACTAGTTAGCCAAAACCAAGCCGACTAAACTTGACTTTAGGGCTCAATCGAGATTAAAATTTAATTTTCACTTTTCACACCGACCACTTTTTCTTTTTCACTTGTCGCGTGAAACTTGTCTATCTCCCAACTAGACAAGTTTATAAATTTTAGTCCGTATTTCTACTCGACTAAATTTATTTCGACATACTTGTCGGTTCTACCGACCGTTTTTTACCTCAATCACTTGTCACTTCTAAGTCGGCTGACTTCTTCGAATTCTAAGTCGAATCACCTCTTCGACCACTCAAGCCAGTTGACCTCAGTCGGCTAAATCAACTGACCTCTCAAGTCGGCTCACACAACCGACCTTGTCGGTTCAGTTTGGTCGAAATCTACATAGTATGTTTCTTAGTCTAAAGGCTTAAGAAATTACAATCGCTTTTCACATGTGAGTAAGATAGAGTAAAAATGGACACATTAACAAATTCAAAGAATTTATAAAAACATATTCCCAAATATGTAGGAAGACTTGAGTCAACCAATGTGCCGTAAAACCTTGGAACTTTCACGCGATAAGAAATTTATGGGTTCTTTGATATTTCACTTAATAGTAATTGTAAAAGACATTTACCCAAGTAAATCTCAAAATATGTGCGGCCAAATAATCATGCATTCAACCATAAACTATTTCATATATTTAACTATGCAGAAATAACAAAGTATTACAAACTTGTCGGTCTAGACTTGTCGGTCTAAACTTGTCAGTATAGACTTGTCCTTTTACAGAGCTTCAGCTCTTCAACTAAATCACATACACGGAAGCTGGAGCTTCAACTTCTCTTTTCTCACCCAGAGTTCTCTCTATTGTCTAATGTCTGTAATCTCTCTAACCCGATTTACAATTTGCTTCTTCTATTTATAGGCAACCTAAAGATTGCTTCTACATGGGTCGACTGACCCACCATTAAATATTGTAATAACTATCTACCTAACAACTTAGCTTCAGAAATAAATTCAACTAGTTTACATTGCCGAATCGTGGACTCTTCCCTCTTGTCAGATTTACAAACAAGATCTTGAATGGTACAGACTCTGACAGAGTCAGTTGAGATTCAGGTACAAATCTGCGAGTAATTACATTTTTCCAACACAATAATCATCACTATTTTCACTTTCTTGGCAAATTTTGGCATCCCCTCCACTGCAACGCGAAGATCATCACTATCACTATTAGCTTCAGCTTCCACTGCTATGCGAAGATCAAGATCACTATCAGCTTCAGCTTCCACTGCTACGCGAATATGAACAGTATTAGCTTTAGCTTCCGCTACTACGCAAATATCACTATTGGTATTAGTTAATTCATGCCTGAAACTAGTGATATTATCATGCCTGAAAATGAAATTATTTTACGTATTGTCTTCTAGATGCTGCTTGATCTGATACCATGTGAATATAGAATTCCAGATAATTTGATATTCATAGGGATGAGTGGATCCCTCAACATATATGCATCGAACAACAATTTAATTTTCTGGAAATGTAAATGTAGATGTTCTAAGAAGCTGTGCAAACTATTCATATCCATACAAGCGTTGAAAGTTCTGTTTTTGGAGATCTATATTTTTTCTATTTCTAGTTCATGTTTTTTTTTACATATGCATACATACATATATGTGTGCGTCTTTTCCCTGTATCCAAATATTGGCATTTAAAAAAAAGCTATCCCATCCATATATATGTTTCCATGTAACTTAGTTATTAATAATTGAAAGTTTAAACATTTTCATCACAATATGTTCAAAACGTTTGAGACGAAACAGTACATTACTTAAAAAATGACTGCAAATGTAACAAAATGAGGCCTACCTTTCCATCAGAAAGCTTTTCCCTATAATCCTAGCTTAGGGATCCTTACCTAATTAGATTTTCATGTCCCAAGTTATTTGTATAATGCCGCAAAGCTTCTGTAACAATGTACGAAGTTGCAGCTATTGGAGCTTTGGGGAGGTTCACTTGAGGTTTCTAGGTTGGATTTCTAGAGGAAAATTAATACGTTCTTTGTACTTTTCAATAGGAGAAGGCTTGATATTCATTTTTTTCAATCCATTATTGTATTCTTCTTCCTTGTTTTCATTATGAAATGTTTTTATATTATAAAAACAACTCAACAGCAAGAAAAACTTAGTTAATAAAAAATAAGTGTTAGTTGAATTTGTTTTTAATTCCCTTTAATAGTACATATGTCCAAGGAAAATGAAGTTGAATTTCATATAGAAGATTAAATAACTATGACAAATCTGTCATCTCTCATTCTGATTTACATTCCAAAGTACTTTCACCCAATAAAATAGATGCATGCTTTTAACCGTGCCTTTAATTTGTATAAATTAAAATATAAAGAAGACTACTTACATTTATTAACTAGAGTAGGTGGTCCAACAATAGAAGACAGATTTGATTTCCTTCTGCACGTATTTATATAATATATTATCCTTGCTTTTAGAAATTTTCCCTTCCTTCGTATTTTTTTCCACACCTAAATTCCCTTTAGGTTTCCATTTTACAAATAAAATAATAACAAGCATAGTTGCAAAAATAGTTGAGAACCCTGCTACTACAATAGAAGCAGTCCTTCCACTTATTAAATATTCTTTTAATTTGACCATGGGATCCCTTTCATGTTGATTATTTATGCTTAGGGATTCTTGTGGATGATGGAGAATCGGTAGGGGAAGTAAAAGGAATTTGTGGAGGAGCGCGATATTTGTCAAACTGGTTGCCACCATACCTGCCAAGATGGGGATGATGAAATTTAAGAACCCATGTGTCCATATTATCCACAATCAAGTAGTGAGAATGAATAGGATGCATAACAATATAAGTGATCAAACTTCATTGAAATTTGCACAAGTTATCATATACTTACTTGAAGTTTGTAATTGGCAACAATTTTGGAGGCACCCACCCAGTAAAAGTATTGTTCTTTATTTTTTGTCAAAATATAGTAGGAGTCTAAGATAGGTTCAGAATATTAGACATTGCAACGACAATGCATAATAAATAAAATGAGAACATTAGACTTGGGAGGTCATGGAATCAACAGATAAAAAATGGTATAACTTGATGTCTTGCAAATTATTCATATTGTTCTATTATCTACATATCAATTCCAAAGGCATGTTTCAGAA
This sequence comes from Pseudotsuga menziesii, assembly GCA_001517045.1. Taxonomy (NCBI): domain Eukaryota; kingdom Viridiplantae; phylum Streptophyta; class Pinopsida; order Pinales; family Pinaceae; genus Pseudotsuga; species Pseudotsuga menziesii. Next base: position 186,868 of record LPNX010414547.1, on the reverse strand, counting down.
GAGACCCAAATTTAAGTTTGCTTCTTGAGTAACACACCTTAGTTAACTAGTATCATCTAAATGATTTAATTTTCTTACTAATGCGCAACCTTCATATTTGAACAAAATAAAGTAAGCAAGTGCAATGCAATAATTGTGAAATGAGACATCCTAAGAAAAACACAAAGAGCATAGAAAACAGTGGAGAAAAGTAAAACGAGAATCATAAAGATGCCATTATAACATCACTTCAAGAATTTTAGACAATGCAAGTCCACTGTATTTGGTAAAGAGAAACTCTAAGATTTCATACCTGTCATGAGTGTACAAAAATTGTAAAGTCAAATCTATGGGTGTTTCTCTCGACATAATTATTTTTATCTTTGCTAATGTTTCTATGTAAGATGCTTCATTCATGTATGTTAGGTTGGTTGTCACATTTCTAACATAAACAATCTCCATCATGCTTTCATCTTCCATTTGGACATCCTCAGATGTGTCCATTGCAACAGAAGTGTTGGGAGAAGAAATGCTAGCATTTTCAAGGGCACTTGGGCCAATAGATTCAACTTGTGTTGCTAATGATGATTGAATGGAATTGGGTTAATTGGTTGATTAAGTTTTGGACTCTGGTAGTTGATCTCTAACTTTTAAAAGAAAATACCGATACTCGTTCTCAAACAAATAAAAATCTACTTGAAAAACCATCAAGGCCCCATGCCATGAAAAAACAGTCCAGATAAGTGATATATAAACAAGAGCTACACCATTTGTAAAACTGCTAAAATAATTTCACTTGGTGAAAAATACCTTATCCTTAGAGTCCAACAAGTTCTTCAAAATAATTGTGACACTTTCAGGCTTATCTAAGAACAACAGACACTATAAGATGCTAAGATGGTCAGGTGAGGACAAACTTTTATAAATATTAATGACGAGCCGAAGAACCTACACATAAAAAACATACCCTCTATAAGTCTAGATAGAAACAGGTTTGGTATACGGGTGAAACTCTCCAAATACTATAATACAGATGAAATTTCAATCTGAAAACTAAAATCTCTAAACTTTGAAGTAATAATCTGGAGTCGAAGACGGAGTTAAATACATAAAACCCTCAAACAATGAAATTGTTAAATACAATAGATAATAAACATAAACAATGATCGATGATCATATTTATTGAACAATTCCACATGAAACATATATTAATAGCAGGGAAGGGATGCATGATGCATCCCTGGTGCAACAATAGGAAAATGCAATAGGTACCCCTAAAAAAAATTCATTGCAAGAGCCCCTCAATAAGCAAGCCATCTCACCACAAATTATAAATATGCTGACAAAAGAAATGGTCCTAGCCAAATTGCAAGAAACATCCCCAAAAACAAATTCACTGAAGAAACCTTGGCATCAATGAAAATGTTGGGAACATCCCCCATGCGTCCCTTTAATAGGAATAAACATATTCGAAGTGAAGGGGATGTCCACAGAAAAACCTGTACATTTCCCGCTTCCCCCCTGGCCTAAGCCCCTAGAATCCCCTAGTGGTGGCCAATGGAGGGACATCCCCAGTATTCTTTTAACCATACTTTAATCGGTAATATAAATATTTATTATTATTTAGATTTGTTTTCTATAAATTGAGTTTAGAGCAATACCGCATGTCAAATTTTTTCCCTTAAAATAGAATGTTAAGTTTTAAGCTATGTGGCACACCTAAGCTACAGGATATTCCCATATAGAAAAATTTGTAAGCAAGGATATGAGTACTTACACAAATCTGATCTACAAAATCTGATCTCATAGCCACATATCCGATATCCAAAAGCTACAGTACTTACAAAGGGCTTATCCATGCTTATGTGAAAGACTTCAAGAGAAAGTTTGAATTGAATGTTCATGCTACTCTTGGTGCATCCAATCTCAGTCGAATATTTGTAAAGCTATAGTAAAATATTATTTCCTTTTGAAGCCACGGCTGACAAGCATATACAATAACTCTAAAAATGAAGAAGTTCCAACTACTTTTCCAAGAAAGCTAAGCAATACTGACAACCCCTTGAATTTAACAACCAAGTTGTAAATTAATACTCCACCTTTAGCAGATGCAGATGATCATGAAGTCAGAGAAGGATTTGAAAAATGGAAATTTGTTCACTATTGAGAATCATCTTGTGACAAATCAACTATAAACCTAGAACACAATAGTGGACATAATTGTTACAAGACTAATTGATCTAACTTTGGAGAGGCTTTAAGGACAATGTCTAGCACATTTTCCAAGGAGATTAAGTCATATCTATGGACTGTCTCTCTTGCACACTTTTTAAGGTCTGATATTTGATCACTCCTTCGGTTGAAGGCCTAACTATAAAAAAACCAATCATATATAAGAAGAAGAAGGTACTCTAAAATTTGAGTATGTGAGTAACAAAACTCAAGAAATACCACCTCCGTGATAGAGACAGTAGAAGATCGATCAACCATATCTTAGATTAAACTTGATAGTGACAACATATAAAAACAAGGTGATAATATGTGAATGAAAGTTGAATAACTCTAAATTTTTGAATCCCAAAAGACAACCCCGAGCATAGTATTTATGTGGCTTTGAATAGGGACTAACAAAAATATAGAGAAGACATAAAGTTGTTTGAAATAAATGATCTCTGAATTTGGGTAGTTGAATTTTTTATCTTGTGGATCTTCCTCAAATTTGAACTAAGTTGGCTTTGGTAATAAAGCAAATGGGATTCATAATGTCTCTTTCAACAAGAAAATAATTTTTAGATGCATTTATTACACTTTGAGAAATGGAAAAAGTGCTATATCTAGTGATTCTTCATCTTATCGAAATGATACCCTATAATATATCCAAGATTGCTGAAATTCACAGAAAAAGGTAATGTTGAGGGTTCAACACATGGGGTTTCAAACATGGCATGCAACAAGAAGGATAAAGAGGAAATTATAGTAGAAGTAACAACTAAAGCAAATGAAGTGAAGAAACTTGACAATGCATGGATGATTTTCCTTGATGCATGCTTACTAAATTATTGTTGAATCATTCCTTATAAAATTCATGAAGTGTACATGTTACTTGTATTCATGTGGAACAATTCTCAATTTCTATTTTTCCTTTGTATCAGTGATCGTAATAAATTTTCGTAGTTAAAGAGAAAGTTAGAATTCAGAGAATTGATGCAACATGAGAGGTATGGGTGGCGATATGTGTGCAAGATTTTCATAATTGTTGTTTCCAACAGTGTTTTCTCGCGCAATTAAAACTGAAATTTGCATTAAATCAAGCAAACCTATGTAATATTCAACCCTTAAGAGTGGGTAATTTGAAGTATTGTGCAATTATTTGGGTAAAATATGTTGATGAGAAACAACCTTATTAATTCTGAGTACTTCTCATCATAAAACAAGGTGTGGCTGGACCTAAAAAAGAAATCTGGGTAAAATTTGGGGTTAGAACTGTGGACCAAAGGGAAATTTTGAGTAGTAGGAAGGCCTCTTTTAATTTTGGGCAATTAATACAACCCTTGAACAATAATTTTGTGTATGAACAATAGCCGTAGAAAGGGTCGATTCACCTTTGTACACTTGTTTTCTATTGGAGGATGACCTCTCATTTTTTTTGTGGAACGTTTAACCTTCGAAGCATTATGTATAAGGCCAACACTTGTCCCTTCCAATGATTATTTTGTTCATGTTCGAGTTTGGATACCTTCTCTGTGGCAAAGGAGAATCTTTAGAAATAATTTAAATACCTATATCATTAAGTGGCGGCTGAAACATCCATTTTAGATCTAAAATGAAGCATTCAATGGACCATTCAGTTAACTACTCAACAACAATGTCTATTTTCATTGGTTTCCTATTTCGGATTGTAATATGTCCCTAAAGCTCAACAAAAATTCTCAAATTGACAAAACGAAAAGTTGTGGTTATACAATCGATGTTAAAAGAGGAAAATGAATTGAAGTAGTTTGACGAAAGTTTGGAAGGTTGGTATGAGCATGAGGGTCATGGTTATCCAACAAATTTTTTTTAGGCTAATATTGTTGCTTTGGAGTTGAAAAGGAGGAATATTTTGGATGAAAGGGAAGCGGCATAGAGGTTGAGGACTAGGACTCTTTGGTTGTCTAAAGGAGATGAGAGCTCTAAAAAAAATTCATCGATGCTAATCATCGAAAGAATATAATAACATTTAGAAAATTACAAAAAACCCTATGCAATAGATGTGAACAAGTTTGAAAGAATTGAAATGTTGACAATAATACTTGTAAAAAAGGACAAGTTACAACATATGTGCATGGAATGAAAAGAGCTGAACAAGATCACAATAAAAAACATGCATCCAATAGCAGAATTACAGACCTCTCTAGTGCACCCATTGGACATTACAATATATAATTATTTGTGAATTATTTTTCACTTATGAATATGTTTAACTTTCTATGTTGTTTTATACCCACATGGTCTATAGGACCTTTGATTGTAACCAAAATTAAAAACATATTTAATCAGAATTTAATTGGAAGCATAAATAAGAATGTCACCTTTGAACAACTCTGTTATAAAATTCCCTGTTTCATTTAGATTTTTGTGACATAGAATACCCTAGACAAATTTATAGTTACATATGCTTTTGTGAGTATTTCTAATAGGATATTAAGCCACATAATCCAGGAAGAAGTATTTTTAATCCTATATGTATTGATTTATACAAATAATTGTCACTATTATAGAAACCTCAGAGGAAACAACTAGCAGGATTTCGTTAAACATGACCTAACAGGTAATAAGAAAATAGTTCATTAAACATGACTTAATAGGTAATAAGAAAACAATCACGTTCAATAAAGACTATAAAATAAGAGGACTAGTATTAGCTCGACACATAAGTAGATACATGTTATTCATATCATACAATTTTCAAAAAGTAATGTTTACAATTTATAGCATGAAAATTTATAAATAATGCCAAAACAAATGTGCACCAAGACCTAGAAAGTGCACCAGCAAAAATTAAGAATACATTGAGAACAATAGAGTAACAATGGTAAAAAAATACATTTGTTTTCTTGGAAACACCAATCAAGGAAAGACATCCAAAAATAGGTTGAACACAACATAGTAACAGTAGTAACTTGGCTTGTAGATATATTTTAAAAACTCATTTGCATTTGGAGTAAATGTTACTCTCTTGGATGCACCACTGTGTGTCATTTGATACAATGATATTATGTTCGCTACTAGATCAAGCACACACAACACATTGTTGAAGTACCCACCTTCAACATCATTCCTTACAATCCCTTTAACTTGGATCTATGAATCATAACCCATGAGGATGGATGGACCACTGTAAGGATGTAGGTCCAAGAAGGATTATTGCATGGAGGATATGTTCCTAGAGGCACCTCAATCTATGATGAAGGAAGAAGAGCTTGAAAATATAGAAACCAAAGCATGACACCTCTCTTTGTTGTCTGAGCTTGAACCTCCCTCTTTCTTCCTTGTGCCTTCTGGTAATGGGATGTTGTTCTTCTCAATTCACAATAAGAATCGAGGGGAATAGTCTTTGCTCATAATTGTACATATGGGAAAGGTAAGTAAGTCTGGATATTAAAGAGTACTAGCACTAGAGAGGGACCAAGTTAGTATAGTTTATACCCCCATACACACAAGATCCCATAAGAGATTGATTAGGATTTAGAGGGATAATATCGTCAACTTAAGTGGACATGAACTCATACTTGAATCTTGTTTTAGAGAAGCTTCTCGACAACACCCATACAATAATTATATTTTTCATATCCTTAGCGAGAAACCTATGTTTAATAATTCCAAACCCAAATATCCCAATTTAAATAGAGAAAAATTGAAAAATTAAAAGATCCAATTGCATATCGACAACTGACCGCATATATACATGTTGTGGTGCACTACAACATTAACTTATGAAATCGAAAACACTGAAGATTGCAAAAACATGGTATAGCCAAGGCAACACACACACACACACACACACACATATATATATATATATAAATGGACAACAACTGAGGCATTGAATATCACATATATATTACAAAGAATAGTTACATATGCTTTTGTGACTATTTTTAACAGGATTTGAAGAAGTGTTTTTAATCCTCTATGGCTTGATTTATACAAATAATTGTCACTATTATAGAAACCTCAGAGTAAATAATGAGCAGGATTTCAAGAAAGACTATAAAATAAGAAGACTAGTATTAGCCGACACATAAGTAGATACATGTTATTCATATCATAAATTTTTCAACAAGTAGATTTACAATTTATAGCATGAAAATTTATAAGCTATGCCAAAAAATATGTGCAGCAATACCTAAAAGGTGCACCGGAAAAAATTAAGAATAAGTTGAATACAATAGAGTAACAATGAAAACAAAATACATCCATTTTCTTGGCAACACGAATCAAGGGAAGACATCCAAAAATAGGTGAACATGACATAGTCAGAATAGTAACAAAAAGCATGCATTTTCTTGCCTAACATCATTCTTTTTTCTTTTTTTTTTACTTGACCTTTCTGTTGAATAGACTAGAATTCAAAGTAATGTTAAAAACATCAATGTTGTCAATGGATTTTTATGGTTCTTCCTGTGACCAAATTCTACTACAACAACATGAATGAGCGCATGGAATCGAAAACATTGAAAATTTCCATCACTATCTTTGGACGGTATAGCCTACTAATTTCTTACATCAACCGAGGCATTGAATATATATATGGACAACAACAGATAACGAAATATGACCATAGAAGCGGGTCACGTTTGAGGCATTGAATATCACATATATATTACAAAGAAAAGACGAGTTTGAATCACCTACATATTTACAATTGATGATTCTTCAGTACTCATGGAATACAACACACGGCCTATTTATTTCAGGTTATACGTACACTCGATGAGATAATATATATTGTACCAGCTAACATTTGAACAATAGCTCCAGCCATGGAAGGCCATTGAATACAGCGAACAACATTGGCATAGAAGGCCATTGAATACACCAAGGTCCAATTTTAGTCATGACTCTTATCACCTCCTCCTCATTGTGACATAGCTCCAGCGACTCTCTCAAAAATGTAATATTAAAAAATAAAAAATAAACAGTCAATAAATTATGCCTAACATCTGTTAAGCTGGGGATCATAATTGAGTAATGCAGGAACAAGCTTATCTCTGCACATTGGACATGAGATTTGATAGAGAAACCATAAGAGAATGAATTTTGAATGATAGAGATGTGTGCATGGCAACTATTTTGCAGGCTGTTCATAGGAAAATGTTTCATAAGAGATTGAGCAATCATCATCACCATTTTCACTTTCTTGGCAAATTCTGGCAACCCCTCCACTGCAACGCGAGGATCATCACTATCACTATTAGCTTCAGCTTCCATTGCTATGCAAAGATCAAGATCACTATTAGCTTCAGCTTCCACTGCTACACGAAGATCAACAATATTAGCTTCAGCTTCTGCTACTACATGAGGATCACTATTAGTATTAGTTAATTCATGCCTGAAAATAGTTTTAGCCAAAACTAAGCCGACTAAACTTGAGTTTAGGGCTCAGTCGATATTCAAATTAAATTTTCACTTTTCAGGCCGACCACTTTTTCTTTTTAACTTGTTGGTGAAACTTGCCTATCTCTAGACTAGACAAGTTTACAAATTTTAGTCGGTCTTTCACTCGACTAAATTTAATTTGACGGTTCTACCGACTGATTTTACCTCAACCACTTGTCACATCTAAGTCAGCTGACTTCGACCAAGTCGGCTCACTAACCAAGTCGGTTGTTTTGACCAAGTCAGTTGCTTCGACCAAGTCGGCTCACTTCAGTCGAATGAATCAATTGACCACTCAAGTCGACTCACACAACGGACCACTCAAGTTAGCTCACTTTGGTCGAAATCTACAGAGTATGTTTCTTAGTCTAAAGACTTAAGAAATTACAAATTCTTTTCACATTTGAGTAAGATAGAGTAAAATTGGACACATTTACAAATCCAAATAACTTATAAAAACATATGCCCAAATATGTAGGAAGACTTGAGTTGACCAATGTGCCGTAAAACCTGGAACATTCACACGGTGAGAATTTTATGGGTTCTTTGATCTTTCACTTATCAGTAATTGTAAAAGACATTTACAGAAGTAAATCTGGAAATATGTGTGGCCAAATAATCATGCATTCAACCACAAACTATTTTATATATTAACTATGTGGAAATAACAAAGTATTACAAACTTGTCGATTACAAACTAGTCAGTCCAGACTTGTCTATCTAAACTTGTCCTTTTACAGAGCTTTAGCTCTTCAACTAAATCACATACATAGAATCTTGATCTTTGAATTCTCTTTTCTCACCCTGAGTTCCTCTATCTCTCTATTCTATCTCTTGTGTCTGTCTCTATAAACTGATTTACAATTTGCTTCTTCTATTTATAGGAAACCTGAAAATTGCATCTACATGGGCCGACTGACTCACCATTAAAGACTGTAATAACTATCTACCTAACAACTTAGCTTCAGAAATAAATTCGACTGGTTTACATTTCCTACTCGTGGACTCTTCCTTCTTATCAGACTGACAGATAAGATCTTGACTTGTACAGACTCTGACAGAGTCAGCTGAGAGTCAGGTACAGATCTATGAGTAATTACATTTGTCCAACACTCCCCCTTAATTATAAGCAGATGGGTTTTTTTTTAAAACAAAATTTACAAAATGTTTTAGAGCTTAGACATGCTCTGTTTATGACAGAGTTCACTGTGGAGAACTTGTCATTCCAAGATAACTACGCAGATACTGAAAAGTATCATTTTCCAATCGATTTGTGAAGATGTCCACAAGTTGGTCTTCAGACCTGTAAAATTCCAAACAAATTTCCTTGTCGTTTACTAACTCTCTTATAAAATGAAACCTTGTGTCGATGTGCTTGGTTCTCTTGTGAAACACATGATTATTTGATAATGCTATGGCTGAATTGTTGTCGTAGAAGATTGTTGTTGGTTCTTGATGGTTCTGTTACAAGTCTTTTAAGACTCTTCTCATCTAGACAGCTTGACATGCAACACTTGTCGCTGCAACATACTCTGCTTTAGCTGAAGATAGAGTTACTATGGGTTGCTTCTTTGAATCCCATGAAACAACACCTGTACCAAAATTAAATGTGTACCTAGATGTGATTTTCCTGTCATCTATGCTGCCTCCATTGTCACTGTCAGTGTAACCAATGAGTTTAAAATTTTATGAGGTTGAATACATAATACCAAGGTCTTTTGTGCCACTTACATACCTCAGAATTCTTTTACGTGCTTGCCAATGTGAGTCTTTTGGTGAATCCATGAACCTTGAAATCAAACTTACTCCATACATAATGTTTGGTATTGTTTCTGTCAAATACATAAGGCTACCAACAAGCCTTTTGAACAGCATAGGATTGACAGTGGATCCTTCATCATCCTTGCTCAATTTTAAACCTGTTAATACTGGTGTTGGGGCTGTATTGTAGTTAGACATGTTAAACCTTTTTAAAATTTCACTTGCATACTTAGACTGTGATATAAAGATACCAATTTCAGACTGTTGAACTTCAATGCCCAGAAAAAACTTCATAAGCCCCAGATCAGTAATTTCAAATTCACTTTCCATGACTGTGTTAAAATATGCCATGCCATAATCACTAGTAAATATTAAATCATCTACATACATGCATACAATTAACATCTTACCTTGCTCATCGACTTTGGTGTACAAATTCGGTTCACTTTCACTTATGTGAAATCCATTTTCAGTGAGATAGGAATCAATCCGACTGTACCAAGCTCTAGGAGCTTGCTTCAAACCATATAATGTATTTTTCAGCCTATACACTTTATGCTCTTGACCTGGAACTTCATACCCTTGTGGTTGTTCCACATATACTTCCTCTTCTAGATAGCCATTTAAGAATTCCAACTTGACATCCATTTGATGAACATGCCATTTGTTTTGTGCAACAATGGCCAAAACTGTTCTAACTGTATCCATGCGTGCAACATGTGCAAACATTTCATTGAAGTCGATGTTGGGTTGTTGTGTGAACCCTCTTGCTACCATTATTTCCTTGTTCTTTTGCACATTCCCATTAGCATCTTGCTTTGTCTTGTAAATCCATTTGACACTGATAACATCTTTTTCTATTGGTACATCAACTAGTTCCCATGTCTGGTTTTTCTCAATGCATTCTATTTCTTCATCCATGGCTTGTGCCCATACTTCTTCTTCAACAGCTTCTTCAAATGTTAGTGGATCATATATAGGGGAAAATAATGCGAAGAGAGAGAATGAATTAGGTGAACCAACTTCATATATCTCTCGCAAACTTCTTGTCTTCATTGATTATGTTGATGTCGACCTCGACGAAATTCTAGATGGAATCTGCTGTCCTCTTGGTGTACTTGTCGGTGTAGCTTGAGTTGCTACTTGTGTCAATGGTCCTTGTGCTGAACCATGTCTTGGTGTCATGGGAGTCGATGGTGCTCTGACTGGTTGACTTACATGTGGTATTTGAACCACTTCCTCTTCCATATCATCATTGTCGATGTTCGACACAATCTTGACATTTATGTCGATGGTTCCATCCCATGATTCGTTCTTGACAAATTGAACATACCGAATGATTATCACTTTCCTTGCGATGGGATCATACAGCTTGTATGATTTTTTGTCTTCTGAATAGCCGACAAAAATACATTTCTATCCCTTCTTGTCTAGCTTCCTTCTCATCTCATCTGGAACATGAGCATATGCAACACAACCAAAAACTTTTAAATGGGAAACACTATGGTTCATACCTGTCCATGATTCTTGGGGAACTTTGTTCTTCACACTCTTTGTTGGACACCGATTGATAATGTAAACAACAGTTGCGACTACTTCACCCCAATACTCGTATGCAAAATGCTTGGCTGCCAACATGCTACGTGCCATCTCCATGATGGTTCTTTTCTTTCTTTCGGCATTCTGTTGAGGTGTATACCGTGTAGTGAATTGTTTTTGTATGCCATGGGTCTTGCAAAATTTCAGAAATTCATTTGAAACATATTCACCTCCTCTGTCGGTCTTTAATATCTTGATGCGGTGACCACTCTGGTTCTCCACGAGTGCCTTGAACTGCTGAAAATAACCAAATGCATCAGATTTATGTTTTAGGAAATATACCCATGTCTTTCTTGAGTAATCATCTATAAAAGTTAGAAAATAGTTGCATCCACCAATGGATGATGTCTACATTGGACCATAGATGTTAGAGTGCACAATTTCAAGTGGTGTGCATGCTCTATAGGACTTTTCGACTGGAAATGTCTCTCTGTACTGCTTGCCAAAAATGCAGCCTTCACAAACCCTCTCTTGTCTATTGATCAATGGTAATCCTTTCACCATATTATTTATGTGCAGTAGTTTCATCCCACCAAAATTTAGATGTCCAAATCTAAAATGCCACAACCAGCATTCATTTTGAACTTCTGTCTGAAATGCAGCTTGCAAATTAGCGCTACAATTTTCTCTCTTGTCGAGGAGCTCAACTGTTTCTTCACTTTCTGCCTTGAATGCAACTCCTGAGTTTGTCTTGCCTTTTATGTCAGGAAATATCCTCAATGGAAACAAGCGGTTGCTTGTCATTGGCACTTTTTCTATCAGCTGGTCGCTTGGACACTTGTCTTTAATCACACAGTGTTCATCTCCCATGTAGACTCTGTAGCCTTTTTGTAACAACTGTCCAATTCTTAACAGATTATGTTTCAGACCTTCGACATGATAGATATCAGGGATATACTTACTCTCCCCCTGTTTGGTTACAATATCAATAGTGCCTTTTCGTAAGACAGTAACTTGGACATTGTTTCCAAGTGTAACATCAGTTTTAACTAAAGTGTCTAGACTGGAAAAAAGATTTAAATTACCAGTCATGTGGTTGTTGCAGCCTGAATCTAAGTACCATATGTCATGTGGACTTTCTTGAACAGCATTGCTTTCAAGTGGAGATGTCGATGCCATTAACATTGAACTTGTCGAAGTGCTGGTGTTGGTCGACTGACTTGGGATTTGCCTTCCTTGGTCATATTGTTTCTTCCTGCATTCATATGCATAATGACCAAACTTCTTACAGTAATGTCATTGAATTTTTTATTTATCAAACCTCTGGTCACTTGTCTGACTTGGGTTTTTGTTATATCCTCTTCCACCAACATTTGCAGGACTTCTGCCTCGTCCTCCTCTTGAAGAACTTCTTCCTCTGCCTTTGAAGTTGTTTCTCCCCCTACCTCTACCATGGCTTATGGATGACTGTGCTGCAAATGCACCTTCCAATGATATATGTGATCTGCTCAGTTTGTGTTCATGATTGATGAGTGAATCTTGCAACTCATCAATGGTAAATGTGGACATGTTTGTGTGTTCCTCTAAGGTCACAACCAAATTTTCAAATATTGGGGGAAGACTTCTGAGAATTTTTTCAACAACCCTTTGGTCTAGTATGGGTTCTCCATGAGATTTTAGTTGGTTTATCAACCCAACAACTCTGGTGTAGAATGTGTCTACATTATTTGAATCTTTCATGGACAGAGATTCAAAATCTCTTCTCGGAATATGCAGCTTGGATGTATTTACCTTATCCAAACCTTGATAGGTAGTCTCCAATGTATCCCATGCTTCCTTAGCATTAGTATTTACTGCTATTCTTGGTAGTATGCTCTCATGCATATCTTGATGTATGAAAAATAGAGCTTGTCCATCTTTCTTCTTCTGTTCTCTCAAGACATATTTCTCATCTTGTGTGAGATTGTTATATGTTGTCATGTCTACTGGTTCTGCATAACCATGCTGGACTATCTCCTAGACATCTTGACCTCTAAATAAAGCCTTCATTGTTAAAGACCAATATTCATAATTCTTTCCTGTAAAACTTGGACATTACAATGAACCAGAAGTGGAAGCCATTTTTAATTTTTAATTAACTTTCCTTAGAAAATTAAATTTCCACCTTTTAAGACAAGATTTCTTTCCTAAATATTGGGCTGATATAAACCTTGCTCTGATAGGAAACCTTGCTCTGATAGCTCTGATATAACCTTTCTCTGATACCAATTAGCCAAAACCAAGCTGACTAAACTTGAGTTTAGGGCTCAGTTGATATTCAAATTAAATTTTCACTTTTCACGCCGACCACATTTTCTTTTTCACTTGTCAGTGAAACTTGTCTATCTCCCAACTAGACAAGTTTACAAATTTTAGTCGATATTTCACTCGATTAAATTTCCTTTGACTTACTTGTCAGTTCTACCGACTGATTTTACCTTGACGACTTGTCACATCTAAGTCGACTGACTTCAACCAAGTCGGCTCACTGACCAAGTCGACTGCTTCGACCAAGTCGGTTGCTTTGTCCAAGTCGGTTCACTTCTTATCTTTGACCAAGTTGGCTCACTTCATTCGGATGACTCAACTGACCACTCAAGTCAGCTCACACAATCGACCACTCAAGTCGGTTCACTTTGGTCGAAATCTACAAAGTATGTTTCTTAGTCTAAAGACTTAAGAAATTACAAATGCTTTTCACCTGTGAGTAAGATAGAGTAAAATTGGACACATTTACAAATCCAAATAACTTATAAAAACATATGCCCAAATATGTAGGAATACTTGAGCCGACCAATGTGCCGTAAAACCTGGAACTTTCACGTGGTGAGAATTTTATGGGTTCTTTGATCTTTCACTTATCAGTAATTGTAAAAGACATTTATAGAAGTAAATATGGAAATATGTGTGGCCAAATAATCATGAATTCAACCATAAAATATTTCATATATTAACTATGCAGAAATAACAAAGTATTACAAACTTGTCGATTACAAATTGGTTGGTCCAGACTTGTCGATCTAAACTTGTCAGTCCAGACTTGTCGGTTTGGACTTGTCCTTTTATAGATCTTCAACTCTTCGACTAAATCACATACACAGAAGCTTGAGATTCAACTTCTCTTTTCTCACCCTAAGTTCCTCTGTCTCTCTTTTGTGTCTCTTGTGTCTGTCTCTGTAAACTGATTTACAATTTGCTTCTTCTATTTATAGGCAACCTAAAAATTGCATCTACATGGGCCAACTGACTCACCATTAAAGACTATAATAACTATCTACCTAACAATTTAGCTTCATAAATAAATTCGACTGGTTTACATTGCCTACTCGTGGACTCTTCCTTCTTGTCAGACTGACAGACAAGATCTTGACTTGTACAGACTCTGACAAAGTCGGCTGAGAGTCAGGTATAGATCTGTGAGTAATTACATTTTTCCAACAAATAACGATATTGTCATGCCTGAAAATGAAATTATTATATGTATTGTCTTCTAGATGCTGCTTGATCTGATACCATGTGAATATAGAATTCTAGATAATTTGATATTCATAGGGATGAATGGATCCCTCAACATATATGAATCGAACAACAATTAAATTTTCTGGAAATGTAAATGTAGATGTTTTAAGAAGCTGCACAAACTCTTTATATCCATACAAGCGTTGAAATTTCTGTACTCCCCACCATCGATCCTCTAATTCGCTTAAATTAACATTCGCAGCCATGGATAATACATGCCTTCTGTAATACTTAGCAGTCACAGTCAACACCAAATGGTTCTGGTTCTAGTCATCTCCAATTCTGCGCGTTTGTGTAAGAGGTTGAATCGTACCTCGATCTACCCCCTCTTCCACAAATCTCATAACATTGCGTGTCATCTGCCAGCTATGATGCCACTTCAAGAAGGCAAAGCCCTCTCTACCGAAAGAAGCATTGTGAGTTCTCCTACTCGGACTTAAACTTCAATCCCTTAGTACTGCTCCATTGAGTAAGTAACAATTAGTTAGTCGTGTCTTGTTATTTTATTTAAGCAAAAGAAGATTTAAGCAAAAGAAGGGTGCCTAAGGATCATATATCAACATTTGAGTTAGTATTGTCTTGCTTCTTCTTAAATGTACTTTGGAAAGAGTCCCTTCATAGATAGTCTTGATCCCTCTAACTAAAAGAACAAGACATGAATCTCCTAACTTCACTGTCAGAAGCCATGTCCCAGTACTAATGCTTCAATCTTCTAAGAAAGAAGCTCAGACTTAAAATTCAACAAATCCCGATATGTTTTCCTTATTATGTCGAAAATCAATTTAACGATACAGACGCTTTTTAAGGCACTCACTGCATGAAGCAATGATTGCATTATATACGTGAATAAACCACAACCAAGCTAAGAACCACCTTCTCTCATGTTTTTCGCTCCCCCTCCATTATAAAGAAATCATTAGCCAACATCATGAATCACTGAACTCATCAACCGGTGAATCACTAAAAATGGAAAAAGCATAATTACATATATCAACAAGTGGCTCAAAGAATGAATCGAATCTCATTCCATTTCCCATCGAAGGTAGTGGTTATTATGCCCATGAAAAGTGTTGGCATAATTACATATATAAAGAATGATGGGACACACCGAATCTAGTGTATCTGAATCTAGCATAATGACATATATCAAAAATTCCTGAAATACGAGCCGTTTGCTTGCTCTTTGCCTGATGCGAACGAGCAACTACATATACCAATATGGGGACTTAACCATAATGTGGGATTCAAATATAAAATTTTTGAACATGTTGAGGGGTTAATTGCAATTTCAACTTTCAATTAAAGTTTTTGAACACGTTGAGGGGTGGATTTCAATTTTGAATTAAATTTTTTGAAGAGGTTGAGAGATGGATTGTAACTTTCAATTGAAATTTTTGAAGAGGTTGAGGGATGGATTATCAAGCTTGCTATCTTTTATAGTTACCTTTTTTTATTAACAAAGATGGTTAGGTCACACATAATTTGTGAAGTACACCAATTGAATTAGGCGAAATGGGTTTGACACTTTCGTAAGTGCTACTGAGTGTCGTCCCTAAAAATAAAATGTTACTAATCAATCTTAAATTATAAACTTTCCATTTAAGGATTGTTATAGATACTTCGGTGAATGGTCGTGAAACTTATGGTATTTTTGACTCACCAATAAAGTAAGAAGTGCATTGTGTAAGGTATTTCAAATTAAGCTTTCCACTTATATTTTACTTTTTTCAAAACCAATGAAAGTACCTACTCAACTTTGGAAATAAAACTCTTTTCCTTTTTCTCAACTCGGGTAATATCTTGGATATAAATAACTAGGGGTCATCCCATAGCTTGCAAGTGTATTAATTAGAAAAGTCTTGAAATCGGGCATCATTTAGTGTTGAAATTAGGTAAGTGTGACATCCCTGCAATACCTTGTTGTGGAAATAGAGAAAATGGGTAAAAGAAATTTATTCTTTATCAAAGCTTTAAACCATCCAATTAATATGCTTTTGAATTGAATGTCTGCAAAATATGTTTAGTATCCTATTGTTGAGGCCTGGAAATTTGCAGGCAACAACAACAAGGGATTCTCCCCAGTCAACGTTCCCAACTAGCCCATGATTGTTTGGTGTAGGGAATCCATCCGGTTTGTAGTCCGGCTACCGTAGGTCAAGTAACAAAAACAAAATGTTTTACCGGTTGCGGCCTCGTCCACCGTATATATTTTTGTATTTTGATTTAAAGTATGAAATGCAAGTACCTAATTAACAATGCAGGGTGATAAGGATGCAAGGGGCCGTCAAGCGAAGTTGATCCTCCAATAACTGAACACTGATAGCGGAGTGATCTACTTCACTTCTCAATATCTGATCCTCCAAGGCTTTAATATGCTGCACTTTCACTTCTTCCTCCTGATATATTTTCTGCAACATCTCCACAAATGAGTTGTGGTCCAGGAAAGCATCAAGCCTCTGCTCGGCCTCTATCTGGAACCGATTCTATGTAATAAGGAGCCTTCTAAAAAACTCTGAGTAAGCTCCTTTCATCTTCTTAACTGTTTTCTTCAAATCCTCTGCAGTGTTTATAGCAAATTCTAGTAATTCATAATCTCGCTTGAGGGCCCGTTGATCCTTTGATGGCAGTTCTGCTAGAGTTTCTTCATTGTTTTCCAGCCTTGTCATTTTCGCAGTCACGACTTCAAGGACGTCCTGAGATCTATCCACAAAGTACGAGGAGGTTTCCAAGATTTCTTCCAATCGGCCATCTACCTGCAGCATTTTGCACCTCTCTTCTTCTATGGCTATCTGTAGCTACAACATCTTGGCCTTTAATGCTAGAACGTGTTCTTTGAATGGCTGGAGGTTGACCTGTTGCTCCCTTGCTTCCTCCAAAGCAGTTGTCAGAGAAGTGACCTGCTCTTGATGTTTCTTTTCTTATTCTTGGGTGTGCATCTCACTAGCCTCCAAGATGATCTTTTGCTGCTCTTCTAGCTCTTCTACCTTTCCCAGAAGCCATTCCTTCTCCATCTTCAGCTCTTGATATTCTTTTTGTACTTTATCGAGGCATTCCTATGTCGTTTCCCTCACTTTTTTCTCCACTTGCAGGAGCTGTAGTTCATTCTTTGAAGACCTCATTTCTTCTTTCATGTCTTCATATTTCCTTTTCAGCCTATTGCTTTCCTCTCTCTCTTTCCTCAATTTGTCTTTCAATTGAGAAGAGGACTTCTTGGATAGCTCCAAGTCAATCATCACCTTGTCCATGTTATCTTCTAAGGCATGGATCAGGGCAGCTCTGGCTCTCAGGGTGAATCTTGGGTCCTGGTCTGTCCCAAATACAACAGGTGTATCTGTTATAATTTTACCTGGCAGACCTCTTGTTTCAATCTTCCTTTCTGTTCTCTTTACTATCCTCTCTGTACCCCTGTCATAGAAGACAGTATTGAAATCAGGGATTTCTTCTCCCTTTTTCTGTACAAAGGGGACCAGCTTGAGTGTGTGGACCATGGGTGTGCTGGCAGCAGGTACTTGTGGGTCCTGTACTTCGAGGTTGTCAATGTCTTGGGTCTTCCCTTCAGCTGTGTTAGAGGTTGACTGTTCTGTCTGTGTTTGTGTCATATTTAGCCTCTCTGCTTCTTGTTTCTGCAGCTCTTCATCGAGCTTCTTCTTCTTTTCCTCTTCTTCATTTATTTTGTCTTCCTCTGCTTTTCTAGCTGCCTCTTGTGCAGCTTTTCTTTTTTCTTCTTCTTCTCCCTGCAGCCATCCTGCAGCTTCTTGTGCTAGCCTTTGGGCTTCCTCATTTCTTCTCTTGGCCTCTTCCTCAGCTTTTGCTTGTTCATCTCCCTTCCCACCTTTGGTGGCACTCTTCTTCTTGAACCTTCTCCTCAATGTTGTCAGATTCAAAGCACTGTGGAAGATGGATTCTTCCCTATCCCAGTGATGGGTATACTCAAAATGTACATTGTTTTCTTTGCAATGATCGGCCACTTTGCTGCGGGAATCATTTCTGTGGAAGGGCATCTCGCCAAAACGAAACCTTTCCAACTCTTCTACAAATTCATCCGCTTTCTTCACCCTGGTGAATCTGTAACTTCCTAACTTGAAGGGAAAAGGAGGATAGGCCTTCTTCTTATGCTCAAACAGAAAGTTGCCTATTCCATCCAAGAACACTTGTCTGATTGCCTCCTTGTGAATAATGTAATCAGTTGCATATTTGGGAAGCAGGGAAGGTGCTCTCGAACCTCCAAACATCCTGAAGTAGAGGCCATCTTCACTTAGATAGTTGTCAGCATATTCTTCTATTACTTGCAGTGCCTCCTCTGACATGCAATCACACTCCTTCAAGAAAATGAGTGTATATAATGGTATAATAAAGTGTTCACATACTTCTCGATAATGGCTATGATACTGGTGTGCCCACAGTGGTTTATAGGCAGAATCGACAGGCATTCTTTCCCTATCCCAGATGCACCTAAGGCCAGGGAAAGGATGATTGCACAATATACAGTCGACCAGTATGGAACTCATATAGAATTCAGACCTTTTTTGGGATTCTCCTCCAAAAGCTAAAGCCAAGCAAGCAGAAATATTGTTTGAGACAATTCTGTCCCAGTTGAAAATGGTCCTTTGGGTTGCAACATAAGAAATGATGGGTATCCATTCCAGTTTGAAGAACCTGCGATGAGCTCTTACAAAAAGCCGGTTAAGCATTAAAGCTATGAACCTGTATGGGGCCCTTAGGATTGCTGTATCATATTCTCTAGTGGCCCTGGTTCTGAAATGATTTCCTGATAGCAGCATTCTCTTAAGGGTCTCTACAAGGTCCATTCTGATGTTGTTTAACCAGTCATCAGACAGAAATACCTGGGCTTCTGGAAGGTGGTAGGACAAGGCCACATATCCGGGGCTATAAGCAACATAGCCCTGTTTGTCTACATTTGCTAGGATCATTGTGGTTACATCTGCCCGGGGCAGAATCCAACCAATTACTTCAGAGCATGGGAAAAGCTCTGGTTTAGTGGCAATTTTCATGAGTGAAGATCTTTCTATATTGTCATATATGCCCTCTTCTTCCAGGCCTATATCTGGCACCTCTCGGGGTGTGATCAGTCTGTAAATCTCTCCCCATTGGTACTCGGGCTCCACACCAGAAATACATTTGGTGTCTTCATATATGTATTCAATCTTGGTAATGAATTCCACTTCGGGCTCTTCCTCGACCACAGGGGCCTTCTTCTTTTTCTTTTTTGACATTGTGATTTCGAAATCCTCCTGCCATATATAACATTGTAAACATTAACCAATTCCCGGCTAAGTTGTAAACATTTACATAACGATGTGCAGCGTTTCACTCCATTTATGTGTACCATGATAGCAATTAATTAATGAAGCAAATATATGCATGTATATGAGCTGAAATGGCCTATCTACCAGAACTATTGTGAGAAAACGAGAACTACATTAAAATAAAGAAATTTCAGACTTGCTGTGGGTGCCATAACCACTGCACTGCGTGGGAGTAACAGAAGCACTACGCAAGATTATTCAATGCCGTGCCCACGGTGAGGTATGTGGCCTGTGCACTCTATAGTCACGTAAGCTACGCTATGCAATACACTCCTAATCGACTCAAGTTTGACATCGACAGTGGACCAGGTCGCCCAAAACGCGCAGTATAAAATGGCTAGGGTTTTAAGGGAATAACCAACCGATCAAAAAATCTAGGGAAACCATAAGTGATCCCTCCCAAACAACCTATCTCCTAATAGGGCAGACTGGTGCGGACAGCGCAACGGCCGTCCACACCAATCTCCCCAACCACTAAGCGTAAGGTTGAAACACAGCATGACTGTGGAGCAAAACATCCTATGGGAAACACGACTCACTATTTACGGCTACGCTACACACCCACATTATATATGGATGTAGAACGGGGTCGAGGGAAAACAGCCCTAGAAAAGAAAACCAACTGTGGGAAAAACCACCAAATTCTCAACGGAACGGGGTAATGCAATACGAGCCTACCTGGAAATGATGTGTACCGGCGTGGAGAGGGCTGTCAAGATTCATGGTCGAGACACCTGGACTGCGCGTACCGAAAATGGGGGATCGGGCGAGCACGAGTAGATGACAACACGTGATAATGACAGACGGAACGACAATAGTCGAAAATAGAATAGAATAATAAAACATGTCTTCCCCGTATATATAGTCAACCACAACGGAAGTCAGCAAAAAGATCAGACAGCGGAGAGAAAATAATCGAAAGTCGAAAACAAACTTCTTTCCGCAATGGCGGATGGCCAAATCGCTAAGCCATCCGTGGACACATACACAGCAGAACCTCGGAAGACTAATCGTCGGGTCAAAAGTGGAATGAGAGCCGCGACAGTAGAGCCATGAAGGGTAAATCGATCCGCAACATGAATAAAGTCTTTATCCAAGGAGAAACCACTAACTGACTAGAAGGATAACGTTTTCACAGCCGCAACTACGGAAGAGCAGAAGATAAAACTTCCCGCAACGTCGGGGTCACAAAAGGGCACGGGCTTCTACAACGGCGGGTTTCAGACAACTTAAATGACCAGAAAAGATAAATCCTTCCACAGTCGCAACGACGGAAGCCTAAGACTTATGGGCTCGACGAAAATAATAAAGCGAGAGCAAAACCAAACAGTAATCGGGAGAGATTGCAATTTGCCGTCCGCAACAGCGGAAGAAATAATCATAATAGTTCCGATGTAAAACCAAAAGGCCACCGATGGAAAAACAACGTATTGGACAGAAAGTCGAAGTCACGACATGTTATTTTTCCGCAACGACGGGAGCATCAATCAAATAATCTTCTGATTCAAGCATGCTGAAAATGCATTCAAAGGCAACGATAGAAGTTGGACAAACAGCAGATTGTTTCAGACATTAGAGGAAGAATTGAAACAAGTGGTAGATCAATCCAAGCATCAGAAAATCCTTTTGAAACAATGCTAGACCAAATCAAAGAGGCAAGTCAAGCTAATCTAAGCAAAAGGAGGGTTCCGAAATTTTTTGGAATTTTGGGAAATTGTTGCAGCTGCAACAATTGGCAACTACCTGGTGAACCCCATATTTCTGAATTGACTCCTTCCCATTTTAAGACTGTATGTAGAAAGGATGAAATCTTCTAGATTTTTGTATTCCTAAGTTGGCCAACCAATGCATTTAAATCATTTAGAAACAGTCTATTCTTTGGGAAATGGTAACACCAGAAATATTTGCAAGTCTGAATAACTCTTTTGAGGCCTGATAAGTGAGGTTTATTTTTCCCGTCCTTAGGTAGTTTCTAGCTTGGACACCACAGGATTGTATCAGATAGTAAATAGCATTTTCCTTTTGTTCCTCATTCCCATGCCAACTGCACTTTTTTGCTGTTTGAACTTTAGTTCTTTTCAGTCCTCCATCTGCCTTTCTTTCTGAAAATTATTCAGGCTCCTCTATCCATAGTGTCCTTTTGTGTGAGAGAAGAATTTACTTTTAATCTCACGGACGGAGAGGAACTTTTGGCAATTTGAGATTTATGCTTTTGATACTTTGCTTCGATATGTATTGTTTCTTTAAGGAGTTTTGACTCTTGATAGCTTTTAGCTTTTCTGAAATTGTGGCATGGGATCATTTAAACATGATATACCATTTACCATGCTTCCTTTCCATGGGTCCTTTGCTGTCACCCCCTTGGACATTTAAGATGTGAAATGGATGGAGCCTCGAAATAGTATTATAGACCTCTTTTACTTCTGAGTTATTTACAGGGGTTAAGTAAGAATTCAATGAATGCATGCCAGTTAGGAACACTGCTACTAGAAGATATTCTATATTTCAACAGCACGGTCTTTTACTCAATATTTCAGTTAACTAAGAACCCTGATGTTTCCATTACAACCAAAAGTTTGCCTCTTTATTCAAAAACCAAAAGAACTACTACCAAAGCAGTAAAAACAACATCAAAGCAATAAATCAAAAGAAAATAGCCTCAAATCAATAAACAAAGAAAATAGCATCAAGCATTAAAGAAAACAACTCAATTTATTTATGTACAAAAGCAAGAAGAAAGAAAATATGATCCCGCCCTTAAAAAATATTCAATCCAACAAGTTAAAGGGCTAGGCTGCAGTGTAGGCTGAAAATCTATCCATGGTCTAGCTGTGCTATTTTTTAAATTGAGCACATGTCTACTATCCTACAGTCATCCCCTTCAGCCTGAGGAAGTTGAAGGAGCTCAAGCTGAGTGCCAATCATAGAACTGGCCTTTCTTGAGGTATGATGTCTTAGCTTAAGCTCAGTCAGATAATTTCCCAGGATAGAATCAATAGATTCATTACCTTCTCCTAGCTTAGTGACCGTATGCTTCATGTAAGGCTCTCTCAAAATTTTTATATGATTTGGAGTAACCTTGAGAGGTAACAATAAATGAGACCAATCTGAAGCGAAATAGCCTTTCAACATGGCAGACCAATCTCGGTTGAGAATAAGCCCATATCCACCCGGTATGTCAGCCACCATAATATCAATAAATTGACATATCTTGTTGTTTGCAGAAAAGCGAATGAGAACATTTTTCATTTCTCCCACTACTTTGACACCTGTGCTATCTAATTGCGTTACTTCCCAAGGTGTGGACTCTGGTTGTCCATTAATATTTTTGCAAACCTCAAGTGGCATGACATTCACCACTGATCCAGAGTCTACTAAGCAATTATGCACATTATAATTCAGCATTTCTAGGGTCAAAATAAAAGGTGGGGTGTCAGCTTTTTCTTCCCAACCTGGTTCTATGTCTTCTTCTCCTGGTTGGTTTTGAGTGGGTATATCCTTTTTAAGCTCTTTAGTTTCTTTAGTGTTTTCCTCATGAACACCTACCTGTTATTCTACATGTTCGACCGAATCATTGATTAGCTCGGTTTCCTGGTTGATAGTAGTGATTTCAAGTGTTTTATCTTTAACCTTCACATCGACCTGTCTTTTGACATTCTCCTGCAATTTTTTAATCTTCGAAATTATTGCATTGTCTTTAATTGTTAGGTCCATATTTTTTTTGCTGTAGGTGTGTATTCATACTTGAGAGCATTCTCTTCTGTGTTTAACAGCGAGACACCATTCCATAAGAACATAGTATCATTATCTTTTTCTCTAGGGTCTGGTTTTTCTCTTCTTCTTCACCACTTTCTTTAGTCAATTTACTGTCCAGCAGCTTATTCATCACCAATGTTGTTGAATTTAACCATTGAGGACACTTCTTTTCAGAATGAGGTTGTTGGTGGAAAGTGCAGAAATTATCCCCCCCTACCTCTGTTATGTTCATTGCTGCTAAATTTGGTGGAGGGGTTTTCAATTGGCTGCTATCCTCTCTTTTTTGGTAGTAGGGTTTGTAAGTTTTCCAAATTTCCCTTCCTTTCTCTAGATCTATTATTTGGTTGGATAGTTTCTGCATCATTTTCATCATTCCCTGATAATCATGTGCTTGTTCTTCTTTAGATTTAGACAGCAATAGGGTTCTTCTCTCTGTAGTCTTTTCTCTTGGTTTCTCAGGATA
Source organism: Pseudotsuga menziesii (assembly GCA_001517045.1). NCBI lineage: Eukaryota > Viridiplantae > Streptophyta > Pinopsida > Pinales > Pinaceae > Pseudotsuga > Pseudotsuga menziesii. The sequence continues at coordinate 162,844 of LPNX010414547.1, read as the reverse complement.
GTCCTCGATACTTTCATTTTCAGCCTCCACCCTTTCTGCTTCTTCGTAAGTTTCTACCAACCTAGGTTTGGATTTCATCTTGGCAAACATGTCCAGCTGAGGTCCTAAGGCTGTGGTATAATATTCAATTAAGACTTTGTCTGAGGGTTTGTCAGTTTCAGAAAAGTTCTTTAGGTATGTTGAAAATCTTTGAGTAAAGTGATGCACTTTCTCATTCTTCTCTTTTTTTAACACCTCAAGACCGTTCATCAGTGATGGATGTGTCTTTTGGGCTGTGTACTTCCTTCTGAACATTCTTTCGAAAGTGTCCCAATCAGGAATAGAGTTTATCGGCAAACCAAAATACCAGGATGCTGCTGCCCCTTTAAGGGTATAGGGGAATAATCTACATACCACATCTTCATACTCCCTAGCCCTTAGCCCTTCAATTGCTAAATAGAAACTTTGCAAGTGATCCTCTACAGCAATCCTTTCCTCGGGGTCAAACTTAGGCAACAGCTTATCAAAAGCTTGCGGGAGGTTATGCAAAGGAGGTGTGAGGTTTAAAGGTGATCTAGCTCTCCATGCAGGCAGTTGGTTGGGCTGATTCACAACCACAGCAGCCATGAGCATGGTATAGGAACAAGCATTAGAGGAAATTTGGGGTCTAAAATGGGCCTTATAAGAAAACGTGCCAAAATAAGTTTTTGTGAGTTGGAATTCAAGAACCAATAGAATTTCAATAAAATAAGTCAACCATAATGGTTGAATTGGCATATTTGTCATTAAAAAAAACTACTTTTTGTGTTCGTATTTTCGACATATCTCATTGTGTTTTTACTCAAATTTCGATTGGGAGAGCTTGTTGGATGCGGAATTTGATTCTGCATCCAACGAGTACCCACACTGCATACTTTTGAAGGACCCCGCTACCCCAAAAAACAAGAAACACCTGAAAAAATGTGATGATGACATCATCATCACTTTTTTTCAGGTATTTCTTGTTTTTGGGGTAGCGGGGTCCATCAAAAGTATGCAGTGTGGGTACTCGTTGGATGAAAAATCAAATTCCGCATCCAACAAGCTCTCCCGATCGAAATTTGAGTAAAAACATAGAGAGATATGTCAAAAATACGAACACAAAAGTAGTTTTTTTCTTTCTTCCTCCAAAATTAATCAATATTATTTTATTATTTTAACTATTATTTTATTATTTTAACTATTATTTTATTATTTTCCTTAGGAGGCCCATTTTAGACCCCAAAATTCCTCTAATGAGTCTGAGCAAACAGCAATGTAAGATGAAACCCGGTTTATCTGCTTCAATGGTAGAACAAATCGGTAAGTCTACTTTGGTCAGGTTAAAAGTCTCCAGATATCTGCTGGTGGGGTAATCTTGGGAAAATAATTTTCCATGGCCAACCATGCACTGGCGGCCCTCCTTCTAGCACCAGAACTGTTGAGGCCTGGAAATTCGCAGGCAACAACAACAAGGGATTCTCCCCAGTCAACGTTCCCAACTAGCCCGTGACTGTTTGGTGTAGGGAATCTGTCCGGTTTGCGGTCTCGCTACCGTAGGTCAAGTAACAAAAACTAAAGGTTTTACCGGTTGCGGCCCGGTCCACCGTATATATTTTTGTATTTTTATTTAAAGTATGAAATGAAAGTACCTAATTAACAATGCAGGGTGATAAGGATGCAAGGGGCCATCACAATGTGATGCGCAGGTTCTTACCTCTCATCTTAGTACCTGCCAGCATCTAAATCACATGTGCAGGAATGAAATAAACTAACTATCTATCTATCCCGGGGGAGCCAAATTGTAACTTATTTATGAGTAATGTGTATTGTGCATGCATTATAAAGAGAAATGACAGGTAGCTGATGTTTCTTCCTACAACACATGAACGATTAAAGATATTTCAACAATCAGATAGCCAATTGTTTTATGAACAGCATACATTACTCATGGTCGTAATTCCACAAAATAAACCAGAAATCATTTAAACAAGAACGTAGGTTCTAAGAGTTAGAACGATCTCATGGTTAATGGACAAAAAACTGGAAAAACAAAATAGTTCATCTTTCCGCCATCCACAGCATAACATTTGAAAGTCCCACCAATCTTTCTCCAACAGGCAAACAATCTTTCTTTATTGCAAAGAGAAATAGTTCTTCTTACAATATTGCTTTTCATGTCTAACTGGGAAAAAGCCCCTTTTCCCTCTAAGTCTTTTACATTTATACAAAAGGGTGAGACTGTTGGGCTGCCCAAAAGTGACCTTTGGGCTTCCCAACTCCTCGCCTCCCAATATTCTCAAATATCTACAAAAATGTTACATATTACAAAAAATGACCGGTCCTCTATGAGGAGGGTCCCACCTGGGCATCTAGAAATTTCTTCAATGCCAATGCTTCAGAAGCAATGCCCTCAAATGCACAAGGTTTCAAAAACTGGATGTTTATTTCAAACTTTGCTACCTGATTCTTTATGGCTTCAATCCTGGCTACACTCAAGCAAAGTTGATCCTCCAATAATTGAACACTGATAGCGGAGTGATCTACTTCACTTCTCAATATCTGATCATCCAGGGCTTTAATATGCTGCACTTTCACTTCTTCCTCCTGATATCCTTTCTGCAACATCTCCACAAATGATTTGTGGTCCGGGAAAGCATCAAGCCTCTTCTTGGCCTCTATCTGGCACCGGTTGCAGGTAATAAGGAGCCTTCTAAAAAACTCTGAGCAAGCTCCTTTCGTCTTCTTAACTGTTTTCTTGAAATCCTCTGCGGTGTTTATAGCAAATTCTAGTAATTCATAATCCCGCTTGAGGGCCTATTAATCCTTTGATGGCAGTTTTGCTGGAGTTTCTTCAGTGTTTTCCAGCCTTGTCATTCTCGCAGTCAAGACTTCAAGGACGTCCTGAGATCTATCCACAAAGTAAGAGGAGGTTTCCAGGATTTCTTCCAATCGGCCATCTACCTGTAGCACTTTGCACCTCTCTTCTTCTATGGCCGTCTGTAGCTGTAGCATCTTGGCCTTTAATGCCAGAACGTGTTCTTTGAATGGCTCGAGGTTGACCTGTTGCTCCCTTGCTTCCTCCAAAGCAGTTGTCAGAGAAGTGACATGCTCTTTATGTTTATTTTCCTGTTCTTGGGTGTGCATCTCACTGGCCTCCAATATGATCTTTTGCTGCTCTTCTAGCTCTTCTACCTTTCCCAGTAGCCGTTCCTTCTCCATCTTCAGCTCTTGATATTCTTTCTGTACTTTCTCCAGGCATTCCTATGTGGTTTCCCTCACTTTTTTCTCCACTTGGAGGAGCTATAGTTCATTCTTTGAAGATCTCATTTCTTCTTTCATGTCTTCATAATTCCTTTTCAGCCTATTGCTTTCCTCTCTCTCTTTCCTCAATGTGTCTTTCAATTGAGCAGAGGACTTCTTGGATAGCTCCAAGTCAGTCATCACCTTGTCCATGTTATCTTCTGAGGCGTGGATCAGGGCAGCTCTAGCTCTCAGGGTGAATCTTGGGTCCCGGTCTGTCCCAAATACAATAGGTGTATCTGTTATCATTTTACTTGGCAGACCTCCTATTTCAATCTTCCTTTCTGTTCTCTTTACTATCCTCTTTCTAACCATGTCATAGAAGGAAGTATTGAAATCAAGGATTTCTTCTCCCTTTTTCTGTACAAAGGGGACCAGCTTGAGTGTGGGGACCATGGGTGTGCTGGCAGCAGGTACTTGTCGGTCCTGTACTTTGGGGTTGTCAATGTCTTGGGTCTTCCCTCCAGCTGTGTCAGAGGCTGACTGTTCTGTCTGTGTTTGTGTCAGCTTTAGCCTCTCTGCTTCTTGTTTCTACAGCTCTTCATCGAGCTTCTTCTTCTTTTCCTCTTCTTCATTTCTTCTGTCTTCCTCTGCTTTTCTAGATGCCTCTTGCGCAGCTTTTCTTTTTTCTTCTTCTTCTCCCTGCAGCCATCCTGCAGCTTCTTGTGCTAGCCTTTGGGCTTCCTAATTTCTTCTCTTTTCCTCTTCCTCAGCTTTTGCTTGTTCATCTCCCTTCCCACCTTTGGTGACACTCTTCTTCTTGAACCTTCTCCTCAATGCTGTCAGATTCAAAGCACTGTGGAAGATGGATTCTTCCCTATCCTAGTGATGGGTATACTCAAAATGTACATTGTTTTCTTTGCAATGATCGGCCACTTTGCTGCGGGAATCATTTCTGTGGAAGGGCATCACGCCAAAATGAAACCTTTCCAACTCTTCTACAAATTCATCCGCTTTCTTCACCCTGGTGAATCTGTAACTTCCTAACTTGAACAGAAAAGGAGGATAGGGCGTCTTCTTATGCTCAAACAGAAAGCTTCCTATTCCATCCAAGAACACTTGTCTGACTTCCTCCTTGTGAATAATGTAATCAGTTGCGTATTTGGGCAGTAGGGAAGGTGCTCTTGAACCTCCAAACATCCTGAAGTAGAGGCCATCTTCAGTTAGATAGTAGTCAACATATTCTTCTATTACTTGCAGCGCCTCCTCTGACATGCAATCACACTCCTTTAAGAAAATGAGTGTATATAATGGTATAATAATGTGTTCACATACTTCTCGATAATGGTTGTGATACTGGTGTGCCCACAGTGGTTTATAGGCAGAATAGATAGGCATTCTTTCCCTATCCCAGATGCACCTGAGGCCAGGGAAAGGCTGATTGCACAATATACAGTCGACCAGTATGGAACTCATATAGAATTCAGACATTTTTTGGGATTCTCCTCCCAAAGCTGAGGCCAAGCAAGCAGAAAGACTGTTTGAGACAATGTTGGCCCAGTTGAAAATGGTCCCCTAGGTTGCAACATAAAAAATGATGGGTATCCATTCCAGTTTGAAGAACCTGCCATGAGCTCTTCCAACAAGCCGGTTAAGCATTAAAGCTATGAACCTGTATGGGGCCCTTAGGCTTGCTGTATCATATTCTCCATTGGCCCTGGTTCTGAAATGATTTCCTGATAGTAGCATTCTCTTCAGGGTCTCTATAAGGTCCATTCTGATGTTTTTCATCTAGTCATCAGACAGAAATACCTGGGCTTCTGGCAGGTGGTAGGCCAAGGCCACATATCTGGGGCTATAAGCAGCATAGCCCTGTTTGTCTACATTTTCTAGGATCATTGTGGTTACATCTTCCCGGGGCAAAATCCAACCAATTACTTCAGAGCATGGGAAAAGCTCTAGTCTGGTGGCAATCTTCACGAGTGAAGATCTTTTGATATTGTCATATATGCCATCTTCTTCCAGGGCCATATCCGGCACCTCTCGGCGTGTGATCAGTCTGTAAATCTCTCCCCATTGGTACTCGGGATCCACACCAGAAAAACATTTGGTGTCTTCGTATATGTATGTATTCTTGGTAATGACTTCCACTTTGGGCTCTTCCTCGACCACAGGGGCCTTCTTCTTTTGCCTTTTTGACATTGTGATTTCGAAATCCTCCTGCCATATATAACATCATAAACATTAACCAATTCCTGGCTAAGTTGCAAACATTTACATAACAATGTGCAGTCTTTCACTCCCTTTATGTGTACCATGACAACAATTCATTAATGAAGCAAATATATGCATGTATATGAGCTGAAATGGCCTATCTACCAAAACTATTGTGAGAAAACGAGAACTACATTAAAATAAAGAAATTTCAGACTTGTTGTGGGTGCCATAACCACTGCACTACGCAGTAGTAATAGAAGCACTACGCAAGCTTATTCAATGATGTGCCCACAACGAGGTATGCGACCTGTGCACTCTATAGTCATGTAAGCTACACCGTGCAATACACTCCTAATCGGCTCAAGTTTGACATCGACAGTGGACCGGGTCACCCAAAACATGCAGTATAAAATGGCTAGGGTTTTAAGGGAATAACCAACCAGTTGAACAATTTAGGGAAACCACAAGTGATCCCTCCTAAACAACCTATCGCCCAACGGGGCAGACTAGTGCGGACAGCGCAATGGCCGTCATCACCAATCTCCCCAACCACTAAGCGTAAGGTTGAAACACAGCATGGCTACAGAGTAAAACATCCTATGGGCAACACAACTCACTGTTTACGGCTACGCTACACACCCCCATTAGATACGCATGTAGAAGGAGGTCGAGGGAAAACAACCCTAGAAAAGAAAACCAACCATGGGAAAAACCACCAAATTCTCAATGGAATGGGGTAATGCAATACGATCCTACTTGGAAACGATGCGTACCGGTGTGGAGAGGGCTGTCAATCTTCACGGTCGAGACACCTGGATTGCGCGCACCGAAAATGGGGGACCGAGCGAGCACGAGTGGACGACAGCACGTGATAACAATAGATGGAACGACAACAGTAGAAAATAGAATAGAATAATAAAACATGTATGCCCTATATATATAGTCAACAACAACGAGAGCGAGCAAAAAGATCAGACGGTGGAGAGAAAAGAATCGAAAGTCGAAAAAAATCTTTTTTCCGCAACGGCAGATGGCCAAATCGCTAAGCCATCCGCGGACACATACACAGTGGAACCTCGGAAGACTAATCATCGGGTCAAAAGTGGAATGAGAGCCGCAATGGCGGAGCCGCAAAGGGTAAATCGATCCGCAACGTGAATAAAGTCTTTATTGGAGGAGAAACCACTAACTGACCGGAAGGGTAACGTTTTCGTAGCCGCAACGGCGGAAGAGCAGAAGATAAAACTTCCTGCAATGTCGGGGTCACAAAAGGGCACGGGCTTCTGCAACGGCGGGTTTCAAACAACTTAAACGACCAGAAAATATAAATCCTTCCGCAGCCGCAACGACGAAATCCCAAGACTTACGTGCTCGATGAAAATAATAAAGCGGGAGCAAAACCAAACAGTAATTGGGAGAGATTGCAATTTGCCGTCTGCAACAGCGGAAGAAATAATCATAATAGTTCCAATGTAAAACCAAAAGGCTGCCGATGGGAAAAAAATGTATCAGACAAAAAGTCAAAGTCACGACATGTTATTTTTCCGCATCGGCGGGAGCATCAATCAAATAATATTCCGATTCAAGCATGCTGAAAATGCATTCAAAGGCAGCGATAGAAGTTGGACAAACAATGGATTGTTTCAGACATTAGAGGAAGAATCGTAACAAGTGGTAGATCAATCCAAGCATCAGCAAATCCTTTTGAAACAACGCTAGACCAAATCAAAGAGGCAAGTCAAGATAATCTAAGCAAAAGGAGGGTCCCAAATTTTTTTGGAATTTTGGGAAATTGTTGCAGCTGCAACAATTGGCGACTACCTGGTGAACCCCATATTTCTAAATTAACTCCTTTCTAGTTTAAGACTGTCTGGACAAAGGCTGAAATATTCTAGATGTTTGTATTCCTAAGCTGGCCAACCAATGCATTTAAATCATTTAGAAACAGTCTATTCTTTGGGAAATGGTAACACCAGAAATATTTGCAAGTCTGAAGAACTCTTTCGAGGCCTGATAAGTGAGGTTTATTTTGCCCTTCCTTAGGTAGTTTCTAGCTTGGAAACCACAGGATTGTAACAGATAGTAAACATCATTATCCTTTTGTTCCTCATTCCCATGCAAACTACACTTTTGTGCTATTTGAACTTTAATTCTTTTGAGTCCTCCATCTGCCTTTCTTTCTGAATTTTATTCAGGCTCCTCTATCCATAGTGTCCTTTTGTGTGAGAAAAGAATTTACTTTTGCTCTCATGGACGGAGAGGAACTTTTGACAATTTGAGATTTATGCTTTTGATACTTTGCTTCGATATGTGTTGTTTCTTTAAGGAGTATTGACTCTTGATAGCTTTTAGCTTTTTTGAAATTGTGGCATGGGATCATTTAAATATGATATACCATTTACCCTGCTTCCTTTCCATGGGTCCTTTGCTGTCACCCCCTTGGACATTTAAGATGTGAAATGGATGGAGCCTCGAAATAGTATTCCAGACCTCTTTTACTTCTGAGTTATTTACAGGGGTTAAATAAGACTTCAATGAATGCATGCCAGTTAGGAACACTGCTACTAGAAGATATTCTATATTTCAACAGCACGTTCTTTTACTCAAGATTTCAATTAACTAAGAACCCGGATGTTTCCATTGCAACCAAAAGTTTGCCTCTTTATTCAAAAACCAAAAGAACTACTACCAAAGTAGTAAAAACAACATCAAAGCAATAAATCAAAAGAAAACAGCCTCAAATCAATAAACAAAGAAAATAGCATCAAGCATTAAAGAAAACAACTCAATTTATTTATGTACAAAAGCAAGAAGAAAGAAAATATGAGCCTGCCCTTAAAAAATCTTCAATCCAACAAGTTAAAGGGCTAGGCTGCAGTGTAGGCTGAAAATATATCCATGGTCTAGCTGTGCTATTTTTTAAATTGAGCACATGTCTACTATCCTACAGTCATCCCCTTCAGCCTAAGGAATTTGAAGGAGCTCAGGCTGAGTGTCAATCATAGTGTTAGAATAATCCGTCAGGATTATTGTAAATAAATAATAGGAATATGAATAGATCGGAAGGCGAAAAGTCTA
>LPNX010414547.1:139693-150026 GCA_001517045.1 Pseudotsuga menziesii | reverse complement strand
CTCAAGTACTCTAAAGTGGATGACTTCAAACTTATTGGGTACTCAGACTCGGACTTTGATGGCGATAAGGAGACAGGAGTATCAACTTCTGGATACACTATGAGCCTTGGATCAGCAGCTATTTCATGGAGATCTCGCAAACAGTCAGTTCCAGCAGATTCAACAACAGAAGCAGAATATGTGGCTGCAGCTGAAGCAACGAAAGAAATAGTATGGCTCAGGAAGATACTTGAAGATTTGCAAGAAAAACAAGAGAACTCCACTCCATTGTTGGTCGACAATACTTCTACAATCAAGCTGGCTAAGAATCCTAGATTCCATGATCGAACCAAACACATTAACACAAAGTATCATTTGATTCGACATCATGTAGAGGCCAAGACAGTCCATCTTCGACATTGTTCCACAAATGATCAAGTTGCAGACATCTTCACCAAAGCGCTTGGACGAGAAAAGTTTGAAAGATTCAGAAACATGCTCGGACTTACGAACACCCCTTCGGATTAAGAGGGGGATTGTTAGAATAATCCGTCAGGATTATTGTAAATAAATAATAGGAATATGAATAGATAGGAAGGCGAAAAGGCTGGTAATCAACCGCCTCATGAAATGTATAAATATAGGCATTTGCATTTGAATAATTAATTGGAATCGGGAGTTATTACCAACACATAGAACTGGCCTTTCTTGAGGTATGATGTCTTAGCTTAAGCTCAGTCAGATAATTTCCCAGGACAGAATCAGTAGATTCATTACCTTCTCCTAGCTTAGTGACAGCATGCTTCATGTAAGGCTCTCTCAAAATCTTTATCTGATTTGGAGTACCCTTGAGAGGTAACAATAAATGAGACCAATCTAAAGCGAAATAGCCTTTCAACATGGTAGACCAATCTCAGTTGAGAATAAGCCCATATCCACCTGGTATATCAGCCACCATAATATCAATAAATTGACATATCTTGTTGTTTACAGAAAAGCGAATGAGAACATTTTTCATTTCTGCCACTACTTTGACACCTGTGCTGTCTAATTGCGTTAATTCCCAAGGTGTGGACTCTGGCTATCCATTAATATTTTTGCAAAACTCAAGTGGCATGACATTCACCACTGATCCAGTGTCTACTAAGCAATTATGCACATTATAATTCAGCATTTCTAGGGTCAAAAGAAAAGGTGGGGTGTCAGCTTTTTCTTCCCAACCTGGTTCTATGTCTTCTTCTCCTGGTTGGTTTTGAGTGGGTATATCCTTTTTAAGTTCTTCAGTTTCTTTAGTGTTTTCCTCATTAACACCTACCTATTCTTCTAAAGGTTAGAATGGCTCATTGATTAGCTCAGTTTCCTGGTTGACAGTAGTGATTTCAAGTGTTTTATCTTTAACCTTCACATCGACCTGTCTTTTGACATTCTCCTGCAATTTTTTAATATTCGAAATTATTGCATTGTCTTTAATTGTTAGGTGCATATATTTTGTTGCTGTAGGTGTGTATTCAGACTTGAGAGCATTCTCTTCTGTGTTGAACAACGAGACACCATTCCATAAGAACATAGTATCATTATCTTGTTTCTCTAGGGTCTGGTTTTTCTCTTCTTCTTCACCACTTTCTTCAATGAGTTTACAGTCCAACAGCTTATTCATCACCAATGTTATTGAATTTAACCATTGAGGACACTTCTTTTCAGAATGAGGTTGTTGGTGGAAAGTGCATAAATTATCCCCCCCTACCTCTGTTATGTTCATGGCTGCTAAATTTGGTGGAGGGGTTTTCAATTGGCTGCTATTTTCTCTTTTTTGGTAGTAGGGTTTGTAAGTTTTCCGAATTTCCATTTCTTTCTCCAGATCTATTATTTGGTTGGATAGTTTCTGCATCATTTTCATCATTCCCTGATAATCATGTGCTTGTTCTTCTTTAGATTTAGACAGCAATAGGGTTCTTCTCTCGGTAGTCTTTTCTCTTGGTTTCTCAGGATAGTCCTCTATACTTTCCTTTTCAGCCTCTACCCTTTCTGCTTCTTCGTAAGTTTCTACCAATGTAGGTTTGGCTTTCATCTTGGCAAACATGGCCAGCTCAGGTCCTAAGGCTGAGGTATAATATTCAATTAAGACTTTGTCTAAGGGTCTGTCAGTTTCAGAAACGTTCTTTTGGTATGTTGAAAATCTTTGAGTAAAATGATGCACTTTCTCATTCTTCTCTTTTTTTAACACCTCAATACCTTTCATCAGTGATGCATGTGTCTTTTGGGCTATGTACTTCCTTCTGAACATTCTTTCAAAAGTGTCCCAATTAGGAATAGAGCTTATCGGCAAACCGAAATACCAGGATGCTGCTGCCCCTTTAAGGGTATAGGGGAATAATCTACAGACCACATCTTCATACTCCCTAGCCCTTAGCCCTTCAATTTCTAAATAGAAACTTTGCAAGTGATCCTCTACAACAATCCTTTCCTCGGGGTCAAACTTAGGCAGCAGCTTATCAAAAGCTTGCGGGAGGTTATGCAAAGGAGGTGTGAGGTTTAAAGGTGATATATCTCTCCACACAGGTAGTGGGTTGGGCTGATTCACAATCATGCCAGCCATGAGCATGGTATAGGAACAAGAGTCTGAGCAAAGAGCAATGTAAGATGAAACCCGGTTTATCTGCTTCAATGGTAGAACAAACCGGTAAGTCTACTTTGGTCAGGTTAAAAGTCTCCAGATATCTGTTGGTGTGGTAATCTTGGGAAAATAAGTTTCCACGGCCAGCCATGCACTGGCGGCCATCCTTCTAGCACCAGAACTGTTGAGGCCTAGAAATTCACAGGCAACAACAGCAAGGGATTCTCCCCAGTCAATGTTCCCAACTAGCCCGTGACTGTTTGGTGTAGGGAATTCATCTGGGTTGCGGTCCGGCTACCATAGGTCAAGTAACAAAAACAAAAGGTTTTACCGGTTGCGGTCCGGTCCACCGTATATATTTTTGTATTTTGATTTGAAGTATGAAATGCAAGTACCTAATTAACAATGCAGGGTGATAAGGATGCAAGGGGCTGTCACAATGTGATGCGCAGGTTCTTACCTCTCGTCTTAGTACCCTCCAGCATCTAAATCACATGTGCAAGAATGAAATAAACTAACTAACTATCTATCTATCTATCTATCTATCCCCGGGGAGCCAAGTTGTAACTTATTTATGAGTAATGTGTATTGTGCATGCATTATAAAGAGAAATGACAGGTAGCTGATGTTTCTTCCTACAACACATGAACGATTAAAGATATTTCAACAATCAGATAGCCAATTGTTTTATGAACAGCATACATTACTCATGGTTGTAATTCCACAAAATAAACCAGAAATCATTTAAACAAGAACGTAGGTTCTAAGAGTTAGAACGATCTCATGGTTAATGGACAAAAAGATGGAAAAAAAAATAGTTCTTCTTTCCGCCATCCACAACATAACATTTGAAAGTCCCACCAATCTTTCTCCAACAGGAAAAAAATCTTTCTTTATTGCAAAGAGAAATAGTTCTTCTTACAATATCGCTTTTCATGTCTAACTGGGAAAAATCCCCTTTTCCCTCTAAGTCTTTTACATTTATACAAAAGGGTGAGACTGTTGGGCTGCCCAAAAGTGACCTTTGGGCTTCCCAACTCCTCGCCTCCCAATATTCTCAAATATCTACAAAAACATTACATATTACAAAAAATGACCAGTTCTTTACGAGGAGGGTCCCACTTGCGCATCTAGAAATTTCTTCCATGACAATGCTTTAGAAGAAATACCCTCAAATGCACAAGGTTCCAAAAACTGGATGTTTATTTCAAACATTGCTGCCTGATTCTTTATGGCGTCAATCCTGGTTGCACTCAAGCGAAGTTGATCCTCCAATAACTGAACACTGATAGCAGAGTGATCTACTTCACTTCTCAATATCTCATCATCCAAGGCTTTAATATGCTGCACTTTCACTTCTTCCTCCTGATATCTTTTCTGCAACATCTCCACAAATGAGTTGTGGTTTTGGAAAGCATCAAGCCTCTACTCGGACTCTATCTGGCACCGGTTGTAGGTAATAAGGAGCCTTCTGAAAAAATCTCAGTAAGCTCCTTTCATCTTCTTAATTGTTTTCTTGAAATCCTCTGTGGTGTTTATAGCAAATTCTGGTAATTCATAATCCCGCTTAAGAGCCTGTTGATCCTTTGATGGCAGTTCTACTGGAGTTTCTTCATTGTTTTCCAGCCTTGTCATTCTCGCAGTCAGGACTTCAAGGATGTCCTGAGATCTATCCACAAAGTAAGAGGAGGTTTCCAGGATTTCTTCCAATCGGCCATCTACCTGCAGCACTTTGCACCTCTCTTCTTCTATGGCCGTCTGTAGCTGCAGCATCTTGGCATTTAATTCCAGAACGTGTTCTTTGAATGGCTGGAGGATGACCTGTTGCTCCCTTGCTTCCTCCAAAGCATTTGTTAGAGAAGTGACCTGCTCTTGATGTTTCTTTTCCTGTTCTTGGGTGTGCATCTCACTGGCCTCTAAGATGATCTTTTGCTTCTCTTCTAGCTCTTCTACCTTTCCCAGCAGCCGTTCCTTCTCCATCTTCAGCTCTTGATATTCTTTCTGTACTTTCTCCAGGAATTCATATGTGGTTTCCTTCACTTGTTTCTCCACTTGGAGGAGCTGTAGTTCATTCTTTGAATACCTCATTTGTTCTTTCATGTCTTCATATTTCCTTTTCAGCCTATTGCTTTCCTCTCTCTGTTTCCTCAATGTGTCTTTCAATTGAGCAGAGGACTCCTTGGATAGCTCCAAGTCTGTCATCACCTTGTGCATGTTATCTTCTGAGGCATGGATCAGGGAAGCTCCCACTCTCAGGGTGAATATTGGGTCCCGGTCTGTCCCAAATACAATAGGTGTATCCGTTATCATTTTACCTGGAAGACCTCCTATTTAGATATTCCTTTCTGTTGTCTTTACTATCCTCTTTGTAGCCCTGTCATAGAAGAAAGTATTGAAATCAGGGATTTCTTCTTCCTTTTTCTGTACATAGGGGACCAGCTTGAGTGTGGGGACCATGGGTGTGTTGGTAGCAGGTAGTTGTGGGTCCTGTACTTTGGGGTTGTCAATGTCTTGGGTCTACCCTCAAGCTGTGTCAGAGGCTGACTGTTTTGTCTGTGTTTGTGTCAGCTTTAGACTCTCTAATTCTTGTTTCTGCAGCTCTTCATTGAGCTTCTTCTTCTATTCCTCTTCTTCATTTCTTCTGTATTCCTCTGCTTTTCTAGCTGCCTCTTGCACAGCTTTTCTTTTTTCTTCTTCTTCTCCCTGCAGCCATCCTATGGCTTCTTGTGCTAGCCTTTGGGCTTCCTCATTTCTTCTCTTGGCCTCTTCCTCAGCTTTTGCTTGTTCATATCCCTTCCCACTTTTGGTGGCACTCTTCTTCTTGAACCTTTTCCTCAATGCTGTCAGATTCAAAGCACTGTGGAAGATGGATTCTTCCCTATCCCAGTGATGGGTATACTCAAAATGTACATTGTTTTCTTTGCAATGATTGGCCACTTTGCTGCGGGAATCATTTCTGTGGAAGGGCATCTCACCAAAATGAAACCTTTCCAACTCTTCTAAAAATTCATCCGCTTTCTTCACCCTGGTGAATCTGTAACTTCCTAACTTAAAGGGAAAAGGAGGATAGGTCATCTTCTTATGCTCAAACAGAAAGCCGCCTATTCCATCCAGGAACACTTGTCTAACTGCCTCCTTGTGAATAATGTAATTAGTTGCGTATTTGGGTAGCAGGGAAGGTGATCTTGAACCTCTAAACATCCTGAAGTAGAGGCCATATTCAGTTACATAGTAGTAAGTATATTCTTCTATTACTTGCAGTGCCTCCTCTGACATGCAATCACACTCCTTCAAGAAAATGAGTGTATATAATGGTATAATAAAGTGTACACATACTTCTCGATAATGGCTATGATACTAGTGTGCCCATAGTGGTTTATAGGCAGAATAGATAGGCATTCTTTCCCTATCCTAGATGCACCTGAGGCCAGGGAAAGGGTGATTGCACAATATACAGTTGACCAGTATGGAACTCATAGAATTCAGACATTTTTTGGGATTCTCCTCCCAAAGCGGAGGCCAAGCAAGCAGAAAGACTATTTGAGACAATGCTGGCCCAGTTGAAAATGGTCCCCTGGGTTGCAACATAAAAAATGATGGGTATCCATTCCAGTTTGAAGAACCTTCCATGAGCTCTTCCAAAAATCTGGTTAAGCATTAAAGCTATGAAACTGTATGGGGCCCTTAGGATTGCTGTATCATATTCTCCAGTGGCCCTGGTTCTGAAATGATTTCCTGATAGCAGCATTCTCTTAAGGGTCTCTACAAGGTCCATTCTGATGTTGTTCAACCAGTCATCAGATAGAAATACCTGGGCTTCTAGCAGGTGGTAGACCAAGGCCACATATCTGGGGCTATAAGCAGCATAGCCCTGTTTGTCTACATTTGCTAGGATCATTGTGGTTACATCTTCTCGGGGCAGAATCCAACCAATTAATTTAGAGCATGGGAAAAGATCTGGTCTAGTGGAAATATTCATGAGTGAAGATCTTTCGATATTGTCATATATTCCCTCTTCTTCCAGGCCCATATCTGGCACCTCTCGGCGTGTGATCAGTCTGTAAATATCTCTCCATTGGTACTCAGGCTCCACACCAAAAATACATTTGGTGTCTTTGTATATGTATTCAGTATTTGTAATGAATTCCACTTCGGGATCTTCCTGGACCACAGGGGCCTTCTTCTTTTTCCTTTTTGACATTGTGATTTTAAAATCCTCCTGCCATATATAACATTGTAAACATTAACCAATTCCTGGCTAAGTTGCAAAAATTTACATAACAATGTGCAGTGTTTCACTCCCTTTATGTGTACCATGATAGCAATTCGTTAATGAAGCAAATATATGCATGTATATGAGCTGAAATGGCCTATCTACCAGAACTATTGTGAGAAAACAAGAACTAAATTCAAATAAAGAAATTTCAGACTTGTTGTGGGTGCCATAACCACTGCACTGCGTGGGAGTAACAGAAGCACTACGCAAGCTTATTCAATGTCATGCCCACAGTGAGTTATGTGGCTTGTGCACTCTATAGTCATGTAAGCTACGCCATGCAATACACTCCTAATTGGCTCAAGTATGACATTGACAGTGGACCAAGTCGCCCAAAATGCACGGTATAAAATAGCTAGGGTTTTAAGGGAATAACCAACCTATCGAACAATCCAAGGAAACCATAAGTGATCCCTCCCAAACAACCTATCTCCCAACGGGGCAGATTGGTGCGAAAAACGCAACGGTCATCCGCACCAATATCCCCAACCACTAAGCGTAAGGTTGAAATGCATCATGGCTGCAGAGCAAAACATCCTATGGGCAACATGACTCACTATTTATGGCTACGCTACACACCTCCATTATATACGCATGTAGAACGGGGTTGAGGGAACGGGGTAATGCAATACATGACTACCTGGAAACGATGCATACTGGTGTGGAGAGGGCTATCAAGCTTCACGGTCGAGACACCTGGACTGCGCGTACCAAAAACGGGGGACCGGGCGAGTGCGAGTGGATGACAGCACGTGATAACGACAGACAGAACGGTAATAGTTGAAAATAGAATAGAATAATAAAACATGTCTGCCCCGTATATATATTCAACCACAACAGGAGCGAGAAAAAAGATCGGACGGCGAAGAGAAAAGAATCGAAGGTCGAAAACAAACTTCTTTCCGCAATGGCAGATGGCCAAATCGCTAAGCCATCCGCGGACACATACACAGTGGAACCTCGGAAGACTAATTGTCGGGTCAAAAGTGGAACGAGAGACACAATGGCAGAGCCGCGAAGGGTAAATTGATCCGCAACGTGAATAAAGTCTTTATCGGAGGAGAAACCACTAATTGACCAAAAGGGTAATGTTTTCGCAGCCACAACGGCAGAAGAGCAGAAGATAAAACTACCCGCAACGTCGGGGTCACAAAAGGGTACGGGCTTCTGCAACGGCGGGTTTCAAACAAATTAAATGACCGAAAAATATAAAGCCTTCTGCAGTCGCAATGGCGGAAGCCCAAGACTTACAGGATCAACGAAAATAATAAAGCGGGAGCAAAACCAAACAGTAATCGAGAGAGATTGCAATTTTCCATCCGCAATGGCGGAAGAAATAATCATAATAGTTTCGATGTAAAACCAAAAGGCCACCGATGGAAAAACAATGTATCGGACAAAAATTCAAAGTCACGACTTGTTATTTTTCCGCAACGGCGGGAGCATCAATCAAATAATCTTCCGATTCAAGCATGCTGAAAATGCATTCAAAGGCAGGGATAGAAGTTGGACAAATAGTGGATTGTTTCAAACATTATAGGAAGAATCGAAACAAGTGGTAGATCAATCCAAGCATTAGAAAATCCTTTTGAAACAACGCTAGACCAAATCAAAGAGGCAAGTCAAGCTAATCTAAGCAAAAGGAGGGTCTCAAATTTTTTTGGAATTTTGGGAAATTGTTGCACCTGCAACACCTATTTCACCAATAATAATTTATACTGTAGCTTTATTAACACCATTACGTAAAGAGAGTATGGACAACATAAAAACACAAAAGACGAGACAACCATATACGTGGTTCACCTCCTTCACGAGGCTACGTCCACCAAGTTTTTGTTAGTCCTTTTATTAATTCTTCCATAAAGGGGGTACAATGATGCAACTTATCTGTTACAGTTTGTTTTAGCCTTGAACAAAGCGAGTGTAGTGGAAATTTGCATTTCCCAATCCCAACAAGATTAGTTATGAAACGACACCTAGTCCAAAAGACAAAAGGGATGCTCATGGCTTGGCTCTACACAACCAATTAGCATACAAATGATACCAGTTCTATATTATCTAAGAATGAGCTCATGGCCAAACACCCTGAGTTAGTAATTGGTATAAAAGATGACTTAAGCTCTATAACAGCATGCTACTTTGTCCATGATTCCTTCTTGATCTGAAAGAACTTCAAACTTTATAATATATGTTATAACTCTGAACCTCTTAAAAATCCATCTTTCAGCAATACATTAATACAGAATTCAACTTTTAAAAATTTAAAAGAATCTAGATTAAACTCAGTCTTCAGGGCTGATGCACAATCATGGACTCCTTTAAAGACACTTTAGATGCCACATAATACTGGAATAAATGGAAAACTTTGACTTTAGGTGACAATTAGGGGTACTTATGTAACTTATTTGAAGATGAAGTAAGAAGAGAAAAGATAGTAATTGAATCAACTTTCATAATATATAGCATTTATGCAGAGAAAATGTGTATAAATGATTATAAAATTAGTTTCCGTGAAAGTGGTTTTTCAAATTTTCAGTACATCTTAACATATATGTTTGTGTGGATGCAACAATATATGAGGTAATTGATGTCCATTTGGGATAAAATCTTGCAGACATATAAAGGACATATGGGCTTAGTGCAACACTATTTATTTGGAATTTTTCATGGATTAGTTTTTTTTTATTCAGAATTTTTCATGAATTAGTTTTTTTATTATTAATTATTGAAGTCAAAAAAGCTTGAAATTAAAACCTTATGTGCGGGTTCAACACTTTAGGGGCAAAAATTAATGAAATCCTTGATTTCTAAATATAAGATCGTAGAGCTTGATCTTGTCTAGTGCACCATATAGTCTTTTTGGGAAATGGTGATGGAAATCAAAAGTTATATAACAAACAATCGATGTATGTATTTTCAAAAACTAACGTGTGTCACTTAGAAAAATAATTATAAATAAATAAAACATAGTTTTGAAGGAAAAAATTACATATTCAAAATCGTCATTTCTTACTTTACAATATTCTACATTTTCATAAAAAAATATTGTGTATGTCATATCAAAACACGCCATCTAAACTGAGCATATTGATAGAGTTCTAAAAGATAAGCAATAGCCCTGGTTGATTTGTCCTAGCCAATAGGTTCGGTATTCTGAAGCTTCTCCCAATCCTAATGCCAAACCTTAATCCTGCCAAATATTTAAATTTTAAAATAATGCATATGTGATATAACGCATATGTGATATAGCTTATTCATATCGCATATGTGATATGAATAAGCTATATCACATATGCGATATGGATAAGATATATCGCATATGAAATATAACGCATATGCAATATAGCTTATTCATATCACATATGCAATATGATAAAGCTATAATGCATATGTGTAAATTATGTTGCGATGACATGAGTACCACTTGAACTTGTAGGGAATAAATAGACTGTTCCTTTTTTGGA
>LPNX010414547.1:114693-134693 GCA_001517045.1 Pseudotsuga menziesii | reverse complement strand
CGGTGGTTCAATCTCCTAATCGAAGTTGTGAGCTGGTAGTGGATGTAAACGTCACTCCAACATTTCGAATGACAAGAAATTTTGCATCAAAATGAAAGAGAACTCCTAAATGAATACAAGTGGACGAGAGCGGATTGACTTCCATGGAAGGTAAGGTGGCTAAACGCACTATCCTTCGTCATTCTTCTCAAATAATGAAAAAATATTTTGATACAAATCTGAAGCCGGTAAATGCCAACTATTTTTAGCTTTGCTTAAATATAGAAATATGGCAACTGTTAGAAGAAATTTAGGCATAACAACAATGAAGAATATGGAATCAAGTAATCACATTGTTAAATCTCTTGGTGCTGTATTCACATCGATTGGTAAAAAAACTCATTCAAAATATTGTAATGTGGCTCGTCATGTATTGGATGAATCAATTGTATGTAGATCCACAACACAACGTCGTTTACTTAAATGCACATCACAAATTCTTCCTTTACATCCAAAGACACTTAAAAAATATTTAGTAAGAAGAGACAACCTTGATGTAGAGGGACAAATGGAAACATTATGGGAATTTAGTGGTAGGTTGCCCCGCAAAGACATGAAGTTAGTCTAAGCAGTGAAGGGCCTAGTTCAAACGTTTTGGCATGATAACACTAGGCCTTCTTCTAACACGAAGGATGTGTTAAAACATTGTATGGGTTCTCATCACACTGAACCTCATGTTAAGCATTATCTTGACATGACACAAACTCAATTGTTCGAGATGTTTAAAGTTTCCCACGTAGAGCTAAGGATCGGGAAAAGATCTTTTGAAAAATGCAATCCTTGGTATGTTAGAATCAATACCATCCGGAACACTTGTTGTTGTAGATACCACATAGATTTTGACCTATATTACCATACATTTGCACATATACATTGTTTTTTGCATCCTAACCATGTGTAGGAATGCTCAAGTACAATACCGCCAATGTCATCCATATATTTCATCCATAGCATCATGTGTCCAAGGAAATATGGGCAGACACATTACTTAAAACAATGTGTAGATGGTTCTTGCAACAATTGTGGTGGGCTATCCTTATGGTCTGATTGCATCCATGAAAGTGAAGATCAAGCATTCGGGAATGCAATTGTCGAGAAGTACAACTATTAGTATGAGACATATCAGCTAAATGATGGGAAAGAAAGCAGGAAGATTAAATTGGTGACTTCATAGGTAAATTCTTGAATATTGACAAATTAATATTCATGTACAAATTTTTTTATGTGGTTTATTGACATATTAATATTCATGTACCAGGTGCGAGTATGTGATTTTATTCTAGAGTTTCATGGAAAGATCCAACAATACATTCAACATGTCGATATGGCACGGTGGCAAGATGAGCAATTCAGAATATGCTGGGACACCTTCCCTCTTGGAACAATACTATCAGTGGTTGACATTGCAGAAAATTACACCCTACAACCCCAAAATGATATTCAAAGTCAATACTATCACTTAGAGCAGGTGAGCATAATGGTGCATATCACGTATCGACATGGGCAAGATAGCAATGAAGAGAAACATGTGATACTGAAAGAAAGTCACTTCTACATAAGTGACGACCGGACCCATGACATCCATTACATGAAAAATTGCTTTAAATTATTCTATGATCGCGTGATAGCTATGGATAAACCATTTTATCGTCATTTCATTTGGTCAGGTGGTTGTGCTGGACAGTTCAAGAATGCACTTGTATTTGAATGGTTGTGTTTGTTGCACATAAAATACAAGGTGCCACATGTATGGAACTACTTTGAAACTAGTCATGGAAAAGGAGAGCATGATGGTGCTTATGCATGCATTAAAACTGCCCTTCAAAGGGAAGAGATGAAGTTTACAGGTGCTCACCTTCGAGACGCTGCATCTATAGTCCATCTGTCATGGGAGAACAAGCAACAAGGAAACACTTAGTGCAAAGAATATTCTGGGAGGTTACAAATGTGGACTGATCTCAAACACCTCGGGTGAACACAGTGCATGGAACTCGATAGTTTCATTCAATTAGAAGCTCAGACAACTCATCCCTACAAATTTGGACAAGATTGAAGGCTTGCTTTTGCAGTTCCTGTAGCATTGGTGAATGGGGTGATTGTGAGCATACCGATACCATTGATACATGGGATCGAGTGACACCTGGCACCAATTTCAATGGGGTTAATGAAATAGACCATTTGGAAGATGATTAGACACATATTTCTACAGACTATGATCACATATCGGATCTCATACAAGCAGGTACATGAGTAGTACCTAAATAAGAAAATGCATTTATGTATTGTTTACTCGACCTTTGTAGGATTTAATTTATGTAGAAATTAGAAATGCAAGACCTTATTTACAAAATGTATTGTTAACTCGACCTATTTCGTTTCACAGGTCAGATATATGGAGTGGTTTCCCCAAAAAATAAATGAATGGGGTTCTAACTATTGGTTGGCACGTTGCTTAGAGGGGAAACAAACCCTTCTAGAACCTATTAAAGATGATGAAAATATTGAATTCCCAACTGGCTTGATGGTTATGAAAGGGGAGTACTTGACACGTGTAGCACAACATAAAAGTAAGGGTGGGTATGTATATCAGGATTATAGACTAGGACCTATTGTATACCACTTCACCAACCTAGTAGTTGGTATAAACATCAATCTCCGCACACTTGATCACAAAAATAGGTCACATGTACGATACTTTCTACCTCATATAGAGTACGAAAGATTGATGGACACCATCGGCACCAGAGATGATCCAGATGGCCTACTTGTATGAGTGCATTGTAAGGTGCATTATTTAACCTTTTTAAAAGTGAATTCTTAAGCGCAATTTCCATTATTTAGCCTTAATGTATTACCAATGTAATAAACCTATGATTGAGAGATACCCGTCCCAGACATAATATTATTCAAAGGATACTGGACACTATAAACACGATCATACAACCTCGGGTGAGTTATCTATAAACCATGTTTTCACATTTTCATTGGGTTCTCTTTTCTTTCTTATGATGTTACTAATGTCTATCCTTTCATGTGCCTAGGATACAAACACCATCTACAGCACATTGGAGGCGCCAAGAATGGTGTCTTTAGACACCACCAAATATAGTTCATAAAATAACAAGCTCTTGAGTTGTTGAAATTTACATTTCTTGATGTTTTTAGTTTAATATACATATAATTACATTTCGATGTACAAATCATAATCCAACTAGAGGCTTTCATACTTGCATGCACCAATTAGGGTCAAGACAAGGTATGAGATGGAACTATAAACACATGACATCACCAACACTAGGCCTTCATTAGTCACCAAGTTGCATGCTCCAACTAGGTTCAAGACAAGGTATGAGATGTCCAACTAGGGTTTGGTGAGCAATCATGCAAGTTAGGAGAGGGAACTAGAAACACATGATCACCAATACTTGCATGCACCAATTAGGATTTCATGAGTCACCAAGTTGCATTCTCCAATTAGGCTCAAGACAAGGTATCAGATGTCCAACTAGGGTTTGGTGAGCAATCATGCAAGTTAGGAGAGGGAACTAGAAACACATGATCACCAATACTTGCATGCACACCAACTATGATTTCATGATTCACCAAGTTGCATTCTCCAACTAGGGTCAAGACAAGGTATGAGATGTCCAACTAGGGTTTGGTGAGAAATCATGCAATTTAGGAGAGTGAACTACAAACACATGATCACCAATACTTGCATGCACCAACTAGACTTTCATGAGTCACCAAGTTGCATGCTCCAACTAGGGTAAAGACAAGGTATGAGATGTCCAACTAGGGTGTCATGAGCAATCATGCAAGTTAGGAGAGTGAACTACAAACACATGATCACCAATACTCACATGCACTAACTAGGCTTTCATGACTCACCAAGTTGTGCATGCTCCAATTAGGGTCAAGACAAGGTATGAGATGTCCAACTAGGGTTTGGTGAGCAATCATGCAAGTTAGGAGAGTGAACTACAAACACATGATCACCAATACTTGCATGCACCAACCAGGCTTTCATGAGTCACCAAGTGGCACATGCTCCAACTAGGGTCAAGACAAGGTATGAGATGTCCAACTAGGGTTTGGTGATCAATCATGCAAGCTAGGAGAGGCAACTAGAAACACATGATCACCAATACTTGCATGCACACCAACTATGCTTTCATGAGTCACCAAGTTGCATGCTCCAACTAGAGTCAAGACAAGGTATGAGATGTCCAACTGGGGTTTGGTGAGCAATCATGCAAGTTAGGAGAGTGAACTACAAACACATGATCACCAATACTTGCATGCACCAACTAGGATTTCATGAGTCACCAAGTTGCATGCTCCAACTAGGGTCAATACAAGGTATGAGATGTCCAACTAGGTTTTGGTGAGCAATCATGCAAGTTAAGAGAGTGAACTACAAACACATGATCACCAATACTTGCATGCACCAACTAGGCTTTCATGAGTCACCAAGATGCATGCTCCAACTAGGGTCAAGACAAGGTATGAGATGTCCAACTAGGGTTTGGTGAGCAATCATGCAAGTTAGGAGAGTGAACTAAAAACTCATGATCACCAATACTTGCATGCACCAATTAGGATTTCATGAGTCACCAAGTTGTGCATGCTCCAAATAGGGTCAAGACAAGGTATGATATCTCCAACTAGGGTTTGGCAAGCAATCATGCAAGTTAGGAGAGTGAACTACAAACACATGATCACCAATACTTGCATGCACCAACTAGGCTTTCATGAGTCACCAAGATGGATGCTCCAACTAGGGTCAAGACAAAGTATGATATGTCCAACCGGGGTTTGGTGAGCAATAATGCAAGTTAGGAGGCTGAAATACAAACACATGGTCACCAATACTTTCATTCACCAACTAGGATTTCATGAGTCACCAAGTTGTGCATGCTCCAATTAGGGTCAAGACAAGGTATGAGATGTCCAACTAGGGTTTGGTGAGCAATCATGCAAGTTAGGAGAGTGAACTACAAACACATGATCACCAATACTTGCATGCACCAACTAGGCTTTCATGAGTCACCAAGTTACACATGCTCCAACTAGGGTCAAGACAAGGTATGAGATGTCCAACTAGGGTTTGGTGAGCAATCACGCAAGTTAGGAGAGTGAACTAGAAACACATGATCACCAATACTTGCATGCACCAACTAGGCTTTCACGAGTCACCAAGTTGCATGATCTAATTAGGGTCAAGACAAGGTATGAGATGTCCAACTAGGGTTTCGTGAGCAATCATGGAAGTTATGAGAGTGAACTACAAACACATGATCACCAACACTTGCATGCACCAACTAGGATTTCATGAGTCACCAAGTTTTGCATGCTCCAATTAGGGTCAAGACAAGGTATGAGATGTCAAACTAGGGTTTGGTGAGCAATCATGCAAGTTAGGAGAGTGAACTACAAACAAATGATCACCAATACTTGCATGCACCAACTAGGCTTTCATGAGTCACCAAGTTGCACATGATCCAGTTAGGGTCAACACAAGGTATGAGATGTTCAACTAGGGTTTGGTGAGAAATCATGCAAGCTAGGAGAGTGAACTAGAAACACATGATCACCAATACTTGCATGCACCAACTAGGCTTTCATGAGTCGCCAAGTTGCATGCTCCAATTAGGGTTAAGACGAGGTACGAGATGTCCAACTAGGGTTTCGTGAGAAATCATGCAAGTTATGAGATGTTCTTTATGAGACGGAACAAGGTATGATATGTGCTTTTATTATGATTGTTAGTGGCATTGGTATGGAAAAAGAGAACTCAAAATGTTTAAAGTAATTATTTGTAGATGGTCATATGGGGGATTTGGCTAGGGATGAACTTAGTTCTTAATTCTACTTGAGGAAAAAACCATTCTTTTGTTTAAGAATTAATCTCTTATTCAAGCTTTGTCTCAAAAAGTACACTAAACACATGTACATCTAATTCTTTTCCCATGGTATCTTACATATCAAAGTCATGGGTTTCCTTTATGGTGCATATCTAAGTGATCCGAATTTTAGTATCACAGGGCATCTTATTTTTCTTTGATATGTGTGTCAGTAAGTATAAAGTTGGAACTAGCATTGGAACAAACAACTTTACATAATTAATGGCCTCAATGCTCCCGAGGAGATGTGCTTTCAATGGTGGTGTAAAAACTCTCTAGGTTTTTGTTGACTAGGATCTCACTATAAATTGTATGTTAAACAAGACCTAATTGTCAAATACTGCTACTCTTTAGTACATTTTTTAGCATATTTTTGGGAACTAAACATTATTGTTGATTCTATTCCTAAAGCTAGTCAAATTCTAGAAGATATGGAGTTAGAAGAGATAATTGAAGGGCCCTGTTTGGTTTCTTCCTTGTGATTCAAATAAAGGTGACATGTAATATCTATGTATATATTTCACTATTTTGGATGAGTTAGATAATCTTTTGGTTCATACAGTTTTTTGGATGTATAAGACTATGTGTGTTTTTGGATATTTTCTATAATAATATTATTATTATTTTTGGACAATTTTTGAAATTGGGATTTTTCTCCGATTTAGGACTAACATGGCAGAAATTTTTGGACAATTTCTGAAATCGACACATCTGCAAATATCATGTAGTATTTTTTCTGCTGTTATCTATTGGGGTATTTTGATGAGATGGAATTAAAGGCTAGTGGTGGAACTAGGGTTACCAAGTTATGATATGGAACTAGGGTTTGGTGAGAAATTTTCAAGTTAAAAGACGTAACTAGAAACACATGATCACCAATACTTGCATGCACCAACTAGGCTTTCCTGAGTCACCAAGTTGCATGCTCCAATTACGGTCAAGACAAGGTATGAGATGTCCAACTAGGGTTTGGTGAGCAATCATGCAAGTTATGAGATGTGTTTTATGAGACAGAACAAGGTATGAGATGTGTTTTTATTATGATTGTTAGTGGGTTTGGTGAGCAATCATGCAAGTTAGGAGAGTGAACTACAAACACATGATCACCAATACTTGCATTCACCAACTAGGCTTTCATGAGTCACCAATTTGTGCATGCTCCAACTAGGGTCAAGACAAGGTATGAGATGTCCAACTAGGGTTTTGTGAGAAATGTTGCAAGTTAGGGGAGTGAACTACAAACACATGATCACCAATACTTGCATGCACCAACTAGGCTTTCATGAGTCACCAAGTTGCACATTAGAGGAATTTTGGGGTCTAAAATGGGCCTCCTAAGGAAAATAATAAAATAATATTGATAAATTTTGGAGGAAGAAAGAAAAAAAATACTTTTTGTGTTCGTATTTTTGACATATCTCCTTGTGTTTTTACTCAAATTTCGATCAGGAGAGCTCATTCGATGCAGAATTCAATTCTAAATCCAAGGAGTACCCATGCTGCATACTTTTGACGGACCCTGCTACCCCAAAAACAAGAAATACCTAAAAAAACGTGATGATGACATCATCATCATGTTTTTTCAGGTATTTCTTGTTTTTGGGGTAGCGAGGTCCATCAAAAGTATGCAGTGTGGGTAATCGTTGGATGTATAATTTAATTCCACATCCAACGAGCTCTCCCGATCAAAATTCGAGTAAAAATACAATGAGATATGTCGAAAATACGAACAAAAAAAGTAGTTTTTTTATGACAAATATGTCAATTCAACCATTATGGTTGACTGATTTTATTGAAATTCTATTGGTTCTTGAATTCCAACTCACAAAAACTTATTTTAGCACGTTTTCTTATAAGGCCCATTTTAGACCCCAAATTTCCTCTAATGCATGCTCCAACTAGGGTCAAGACAAGGTATGAGATGTCCAACTAGGGTTTGGTGAGCAATCATGCAAGTTAGGAGAGTGAAATAGAAACACATGATCACCAATACTTGCATGCATCAACTAGGCTTTCATGAGTCACCAAGTTGCATGCTCCAATTAGGGTCAAGACAAGGTATGAGATGTCCAACTAGGGTTTGGTGAGCAATCATGCAAGTTATGAGATGTGCTTTATGAGACAGAACAAGCTATGAGATGTGCTTTTATTATGATTGTTAGTGGGTTTGGTGAGCAATCATGCAAGCTAAGAGAGTGAACTACAAAGAAATGATCACCAATACTTGCATCCACCAACTAGGCTTTCATGAGTCACCAAGTTGTGCATGCTCCAACTAGGGTCAAGACAAGGTATGAGATGTCCAACTAGGGTTTCGTGAGCAATCATGCAAGTTAGGAGAGTGAACTAGAAACACAAGATCACCAATACTTGCATGCACCAAATAGGATTTCATGAGTCACCAAGTTGGATGCTCCAATTAGGGTCAAGATAAGGTATGAGATCTCCAACTACCGTTTGGTGAGTAATCATGCAAGTTATGAGATGTGCTTTTATTATGATTGTTAGTGGCATTGGTATGGAAAAAGAGAACTCAAAATGTTTAAAGTAATTATTTTTACATGGTCATATGGGGGATTTGGCTAGGGATGAACTTAGTTCTTAATTCTACTTGAGGAAAAAACCATTCTTTTGTTTAAGAATTAATCTCTTATTCAAGCATTGTCTTAAAAAGTACACTAAACACATATACATCTAATTCTTTTCCCATGGTAGCTTACATATCAAAGTCATGGGTTTCCTTGATGGTACATATCAAAGTGATCCAAATTTTAGTATCACAGGGAATCTTATTTTTCTTTGATATGCATGTTAGTAAGTATAAAGTTGGGACTGGAATTGGAACAAGCAACTTTGCATAATTAATGGCCTCAATTCTCTTGATGAAATGTGCTTTCAATGGTGGTGTAAAAACTCTCTAGGTTTTTGTTGACTAGGATATCACTATAACTTGGATGTTAAACAAGACCTAATTGTCAAATACTGCTACTCTTTAGTACATTTATTTTCAGCATGTTTTTGGGAACTAAACATTAAATTGTTGATTCTCTTCCTAAAGCAAGTCAAATTCTGGAATATATGGAGTTAGAAGAGATAATTGAAGGGCCCTATTTGGTTTCTTCCTTATGATTCAAATAAAGGTGACATGTAATATCTATGTATATATTTCACTATTTTGGCTGAGTTAGATAATATTTTGGTTCATACAATCTTTTGGATGTATAAGACTATGTGTTTTTTTGGATATTTTCTATAATAATCTTATTATTATTTTTGGACAATTTTTGCAATTGGGATTTTTCTCCCATATAGGATGAACAAGGGAGAAATTTTTGGACATTTTTTGAAATTGGCACATTTGCAAAGATCATGTAGTATTTTGTCTGTTGTTATCTATTGGGGTATTTTGATGAGATGGAATTAAAGGCCCATGGTGGAACTAGGGTTACCAAGGTATGAGATGGAACTAGGGTTTGGTGAGCAATTTCCAAGTTAAGAGAGGGAACTAGAAACACATGATCACAAATACTTGCATGCACCAACTAGGCTTTCATGAAAAACAATTTGCATGCTCTAACTAGGGTTACCAAGGTATGATATGGAACTAGGGTTTAGTGAGCAATCACGCAAGTTAGGAGAGGGAACTAGAAACACATGATCACCAATACTTGCATGCACCACACATGCATGAACCACACATATCATTATATCACATAGGTGAACCACGCATATCATGTTCCAAGACCAAGTCAACCATGATATCATGTTCCAAGATCAAGTCAACCATATATATGTATAAATTTGAACCTTTATTTATATTATATATGTATAGCAATAATGTTGTACAAAAATTGCCATGCCACATGGCCATAATACAAAATAGTGGATCAAAAAGTACATATGCGTGTACATAAGAACAAGAAGTTACATCTATGTATGCCTCCTATACATTTTTTCTAGTTATCCCCCATTTTGTTGCCACTTCTAGAGTCTTCGGAGAAGTGTAGCTTTCTTTTACGACTGCTCATTGGTGATCCCCATCACTGAACAAGACGGATAGGTCTCATCAGTGGAGACTGCAGAAAAACCACATTTTGTAAGTTAATTTACCAACCTTTAAAAATTCTATGTACATTTGTTCAAATCCAAAAACCAAAATAACATTTCTACTTACTGTATGTGAGTAAGTAATCATGAGTCCTGGTGCCTCAGTAACACCGACCCTGATTGGGTGCTTTTCTTGCACCACTTGCTCACTATCAGGCTACATAAAAATATATATATATATATGCCAATGTCAACCAATATACATGTACCTTGGGGGGGAGAGGGTCACCAATTTGGGTCTCTTCAAGCACCAAATCATAGAAAATATGTACACAAACGTACAAAGAAAGCGATCTACATAAACATACCTACTGGCTCGTCAAAGGTGGGCCATCGGTTTGGTGCTCTTCACGCACCGGTGCCTCACTAGGGGCTTGCATATAAAGTAACATATATATGTAAATTTCATATAAAATAGTGAATCAAAGACATATATACTACCTGGAAGGAAAATGATGAACTACCAAAGAAAGCGAAACATACATACCTATTTGGGGGGAAGAGGTGGGTTGACAACAACCTCGCTTTGGTGCTCTTCAAGCACCACTGTCACAATAGGTCCCTGCATAAAGTAACATATGTCAAAGCGATACAAGTTACAAAATGATTTTTCCAAAGAAAGCGAAACATAATTAAAATTATATTTCAAATAATACCTGTGTCTACAAATATACCTCTGCATGAGAGGAAATATGCTGCGATACAATATACTCATCTTGGACAACCTGCATAAAACATGTTGTATCAAAATTAGGATACATATTGAATGTTACAATCTATACTATAAATATGTAAATAAAGTTGACAAATTAACAAGTATATTTCTTACCCCTATTGGTGAAGAACCAAACCCATAGGCAATATTGACAGCAGCATCAATGTTCTCAACGTTGATTGGCAAACTATGCGACTGTGGTGTGCCATGGGACACCAGCTGTATATTTGTTCACATAATTTGTTAGATAATTAAATAGAAATAAATTGTGAAACAATTGAACATTTTGACATGAAACAAAATATAATATGAAAATAATGAGTTTTACTTACAAAGCAAAGTAATCCATCATCTCGGAAGTCAGAAGCAGGGCCATAGCATATGCCTCCACACGATGTGCAAGGGTGTGGAGTAACACAACGCTCTGAAGACTTTGCATCTCCTCTGTGATCTATAGATGGGCCCACCTTAGAAGTGCCAATGCCTTGGTCTACATTGCCTTGGACATTAGTCCCATGCTCAAGCAATGTATCTACCATGTCAAATAATGCCTCTTGTGTATACTCAATCACAGGACCTGCAGGAGGATATACCCAAGGGGGTTTTGGTGTGCGTGGTGGAAATGGCACATTGTTACGATCTGTCATGGCACCTTCCCTATCTTGGGGCATCCCATGACCAACACCATGGTTTCCTAAGAGATCGAAGTAGTTAACATGTTTCCCTAGGATGAATTCTGCATACAGCTTCCTAAGGAAATAAAATGGATGTCCCTATTCCCATGGGGGTCTTCATCGAAGACCATATACCAACGATCCATCCAATTGGACTTTATATTTGGTTCAATGCACCAGTCTATGGAAATGTGTGCTCAACTGGTGCATGGAACCAATCCGGTGCTAGGGTCCCGGAATAATGAAAATAACTGGTCTTTTGTAATTTTAAGGGCTTTGATGTCTTTATGAGTCATTCCATCGGAGTAGTATTGCCTCCTGGATTCTCTATACGAGGTAATGTTGTACAAATATCCTTGGACATCAGTAATTGTGTTTGTTATTGTGTCCAAGGAATCGGCTAAAGACTCTCAAATGACCCCCCCACCTCTAATAGATGAGCTAATGCGCCTCAATGACACCAAGCGTGCAATAATCTGTGCGTTTCTATCTTGTTCCCCCTCCAGGTTTGGTTTTGGCTTTGGGTTAGGTTGTGGGTTAGGTTGGTGTGGGTTAGGTTGTTGTTGGTTAGGTTGTTGTGGGTTATTAGAGGGTGGGTTTTCCACATTGTGTTGTTCATTTTTGTTGTCTATTGAGATTTAAAAAAAAAACTACAAGTTATTTTACTTATAATCATTATTTAATTGAACATTCATTTTTTTTAAATTTGTTTAAAATAATTATAAAAAAAATGAAATTATGGAAAAAATTAAAGAATGGAAGACTAGGTGAAAAGGATAATCTAGCATTTACTTGCCATTGGATCAATCCACCTCGAACTCAACATCGAAAAGCTAAAATGAAAATCGCACTTACGTTATTTCACCCTTGCGGTTTTTCGCTGTCCCGATCCTGTGCAAATGAGATTTGAGGGGCTTGCAGCCTCTGTTTTATTTTATTTTTTTCTTTTCAATATCGCATATGCGATATTGAAAGTAAGGAACTAACATATATAGTAAATTGTTTTAGTAAACTGTTTTTTGGAGAAATATCATATGCAAGAGTAAATTGTTTTAGTAACTTCCAAGAACATTTAAGGGAAAATATTGTTGAAATATTGAATATTGTCTCTTTGTTTTTGAAAATGATGGATGATAAGGGAAATAAGGATTTGAAAGATGATGTTACAAAGGAAGAACTCAATTTTTTCCTAATATCGCCATTCAAGAAGGAAAAGGATCCAAGCCTAGCTGGGTGGACAATAAAATTTTATTTGTGTAACCTCGATATCTAAGATAATAGAACATATTTTTGCTAATGGATTAAAAAGTAAGAAACACTATATTGCATGTTTTTTTTCATAAAGGGTAATATGTGGTATCATTTTTGTATATTTTCTAGGCACGTTGCAGAGATCCATTATTAGCCATATGTACTATGCAATGTTAACATACTACTTTGTGGATATAATATCACTATTTTTTTATTATTTAATAACATTGATCATTATTTCCCTTTGCACATACTACTTTCAACTTACAAGCACTAAATATCTTATGGTATGTAAGAAACATTTCTGAGTCCTCTTACATTCCTTGTTCTATCCAGATATAATTTAATTGGAAGAATTCATGATATAATACCAAATGGATTATTGTGTATTAATAGCTCATATGTTAATGAAGAAAAATTTAGGCTTGCCTATCTACTAGTTGATGGAAGGTTGGAAAGAGTAGGAAGGATGAAAAGAGTGTCATTCAAAGCTCATTATACTATGGAGGCTATGAGAAATTATATGATTGATCTTGTTCCTTCTGAGCTTACAATATTGGCACAAACATTCTATTCAAACAAACTCGAATAGAAAAATATATATAATTCACATTTTTCATTTATGCCATATTGTTTTGTATGAACAATAAATTCTAGGAAAATCTATAGATATGTTTTGGACCTTGCTATTGTAGTCCATCCAATGCAAATATCAAAATTAAATTGATTGATTGGGTGTTGTTGGAAGAAGGAAACCTTCATTGGGAAGGTAGTGGAAGAAGAGAGTGAGATGGAAGGGTTGTTTAATGGTTACTCTAAAATCATGGCTTTCAATCTCTACATTTTGAATATCTTTAGATCGTATATCCTCCACAATGGTTTCTTCATAAAACCTAAAAAATCCACCCTACTCATATCTATAGATATGTTTTGGACCTTGCTATTGTAGTCCATCCAATACAAATATCAAAATGAAATTGATTGGTTGGGTGTTGTTGGAAGTAGGAAACCTTCATTGGGAAGGTAGTGGAAGAAGAGAGTGAGATGGAAGGGGTTTTGAATGGTTACTCTAAAATCATAGATTTCGATCTCTAAATTTTGAATATCATTAGATCGTATATCCTCCACAATGGTTTCTTCATAAAACCTAAAAAATCCACCCTACTCATATCATCCCATGAACCATCACCTTTAATGAAGCAAGATTGAAGCATGAAGCAAGGAACCAACATGATGTATGGATGCAAGGAACCAACATGATATATGGATGGGTATCATTAGTATGGATAGGTATCAGCCGTGTCTTCCACATCCATTATGATCATTTAACAATCCTTCCAACAATAATGTTAAATATCGCATATGCGATATTCAACATTTACAAAACACATATGTGATATATCGCACTTGCGATATATCACATATGCGATACATTTTCAAAAACCTTAGCCTTGTGTTTGGGCTCGAGTTATTTCGAACGTACCATCAATAACGCATATGCGTTCTCGATTTGCACTTCGGAAGTGCGTTTCTGATTTCCTAAGTGGCACCAAAAAGTGGAACCAACTTCGTGTGAGCGCCCTTCAACCAACTACTTTGAGTTTTAGCATGGACTCGACTAAGCCAAAATAGAGGCATTATTCACAACCCGAATCAGAAATGATGAAAAGGTTAAATATTGTACTCCATGCAGAAAGTATTTTGAGTCTTTTAATAAAGAAGAATATTCATCCATCGCTTAACCACCAGATGATTTCTCATGAAATCATGGTCATAAAAGATAGAGTTTAATAAAGCACATTATTCAGTCATCACTTAACCACCAGATCGATTTCTCATGAAACCATGGGAAAAACACAAATTCATGTCGTGGATAAAACCCCAGATCATTTTATTTCTAAAATCATAATGATAAAAGACATAGTTTTATCAACGACAATATTCAATCCATAGCTAAACCAGAGAATGATTTCCTTTCTGAAATCATGGCATAAAAAGACAGATATTTTAATAAAGAACAAAATTCAATCCAATAGCTAAACGAGAGATCGATTTGCTTTCTCAAATTGTGGCATAAAAGACAGAGATTTTAATAAAGATCAATATTCAAGCCAATATCTAAACCCCTGATCATTTCCTTTTTGCAATCGTGGCATAACAAAATAGATATTTTGACAAAGAACAATATTCAAGCCAATAGCTAAACCCCTGATCATTTCCTTTCTACAATTGTGGCATAACAAGACAGATATTTTAATAAAGAACAAAACTCAAGCCAATAGCTAAACGAGAGATCGATTTCCTTTTCTGAATTCGTGGCATAAAAGATAGAGTTTAATCAAACCATAGTTAAACCCCAGATCGATTTTCTTTTTTGAAATTGTGGGCATAAAGGACTGAGTTTGAATAAAGAATAATAATTAAGCCGTAGCTAAACCCTAGATCAATTTTCTTTTTGAAATCGTGGGCATAATAAAACAGCATTTTAACAAAGCACAGATCATGTAATCAGCAGATCGATATAATAAAACAACGTTTTGACAAAGCACAGATCATCCAATCACCAGATCGATATAATAAAATAGTGTTTTGAAAAATCTATCATGCAATCACTAGATCGATATAATAAAACAATGTTTTGACAAAGCTATCATGCAATCACCAGATTGATGAAATTGTGGGCATATAAACAGCTAATAGCTACAACATCCAGCAAAAGGATCTACAAAAAAAAAATGTTCAAACACAAATTCCAAAATGGTTTGCCGAGGACTCCCTTCAGATTAATGGAGCAAAACCCAAGTCCAGAATTGCCTCTAGCCTTGGCATCTCGCCTGCTTTTATAAGAAAATCATAGGGACAAGTGGCAAGGATTAACTACCAGGTTTCCTTTTAAGGTGGAATAAAATCCTCCTAGGATTCTTCCAACCGTAACCATTCCACACTAATCTCCTTGCTAATCCAAGTTACTATTTTAAGAGGTGTGATTTACCTCCCCGACTCCAAGTTGTTTCCTTGGTTAAACTTTATAAAGTGAAAACCCCTCTTTCCTAATTCCGCATGTATTTCACATAGTGTGTTCTTACACATGGATCATGTCATCCATGTGTCCTTATATGTTGATGGTTTACATCAACCTTGCTACCAAGGATACAAGTATATGGAATTTACGTAATTGATAGGTGTTCCCATCACATTACTCTTCTTGCATAAGTTGACCATCGCACTGAAGCCTTCAATCAATGGTGGATTCAATGGCTAAATAATTTTATGAAAATAAGTGCATAGATAGGAGGTCTATATGCATGTTTTCTATGCATCTCTCCATGTTTTTCAAGAAGCCACATTTTAAATGATAACTGATCCCAAGTAATCGTATGCTGGAACTATCAAGTGATGGCTAGGACTCTAAACTCACCCATAATCAGGCCATGGCAAAATTTACATATTCGGGATTTTCCACTACCTATTTCTAATAGCTTTGGCATGGATTAGTGGATATTAGATTATTCCTCAAATACACCATGTCAAAGAATTTGTGAAACGAACCATATTATCCAGAAACGATTTCATTCCAAGAAATGAACCAATCTTCTGTGTTATAGTGCACATCCTCATTAACAAATCTTTTGAGGGAGATGAAAATCATGGGTCATGAAATCTACAAAAGAAAATCATAAATGAGAAACACCCTAAATGATAACATCATGATTTTTAGAAAGAAAATGAGGAAATTACAACTTGGTATGTTTTAGTTGTGTATGTGTTGTTAACTATAGGTCATGAGAGAACTTCTCCAACTAAGTTTCTATTATTATCTTGTCATTGAGATATTCCCTCATAATTTTGTCACGTAGTTGAGGGGAATCCTTATGTATAAATATGAGTATCATTTCATTGATACTAATATATAGAATAGTTTTTTGTGTGAAAAATGTCTTCTCTTTCATTTTTATTTTAATGTATGGTGCCTTTTACTAAGCTTTACATTTTCGTATTGGGTTCGTGAGGGGACATTACATCCTTCCCCCCTTATATTTAATGCCATCCTAGGTGTTACCCCTTTTTCCAACCTTGTATCCATTCATTCTTTGGTTCTCATTGCTTGCTTGGGTATTTCCTAATCCCTTTGATTAATGGGATTGGGTCATCATCCTGCATTTATAATCATGCATGTATACTAACATCACAAAAATAACAATGTATATCTTAAAACAACATTATTAAGTTCCCTAATTCATAGTAGCTCCAATATGCATATTGGTTCTATTCACCAATAATATATTACCGCATAGGATCAAGTTTACCTGTAGTGCATATACTCTATTCCAAGTATTATTTTCCTACAAATGTCCATTGAGCATCTCTGGATGTCCTCCATCCCAGCAAGCACTCCAAGTGCTAATAGTACTTCGAGTACTGATGCAAGCTACCCAACACAAGGACGATACCCTCCTTTAGGCGTATCTCCTTCTTGTGCTATTCAGGGCACTTAGCCAAGTTGAGGCACTTCTTTTCTCATACACCATAAAACCTATAGGTTATTCTCTTCACGGAGCCCCCAATATTGTGACAATCCTCTTACGCGGCATGAATGTGTGCGGAAAGAGTCCTAACTAGAACGTATTACATCTAGGCGTCCCCAGAATGCGTATTGGTCCCTAGCTGGCTGGGGGAGAATGTACTTCTTTCCCACTTTCTTCCTCATCATGTTCCTTGTGGAAAAACAACTTTATGCGAATGAGAATCTTCTCATATCTTTCGACTTTATCACCATCATGGGGCTCTAGTACTCCTCATGGCCACAGTTTTCTCATGCCTACAATCATTCCACTATGGTCATTTTATCATAAAAATAACATCTATATTCCATAATAAACTATTTAACATCTTATTTACATAATTCATGTCTTACTTCATTCCTTATTCATCAAATAGGAGCCTTTATACTAGTGCACTCTTTCTTTACCACTAAGGAATTCACAACATATTTCGTAACTCACCTTTGGCTGCATTGTAGCCCAAGTTTATAAGAAATCTAATTCCATAACTTAAATGAATTGTTGTCATACTTTGTGAGGACATAAGAAATATCAATAGTTTATATGTGCATGACCCAATACTTAGGATTCACTTGCAAGCCAGTTGTTACAATAATTGTATCATTGCAACTAACTTATCTCTCTGTACCATTGTTGTTCATTCGGGTCCTGAGTTCACTTAACATCCTTTTAGTGAGCTAAATAAATATAATCGGGTGTGTGCAAGAAGTTGAGGGACCTTTTAGATGCAATGGTGGAGTGAAGTCAATCACTCTTAATCCAAAAAAAATAAATCATCCCAAGCAATCCTGAACCTGCCAAGCCTAGTCCCAAGGCTAACAATAGGCATGCCAACAAGGATAGTAAGACAAATCACGCCTCCGTTTTAGTGAACAAAATCACGTGCGCAATTTTGTTCACTAAAATGGAGGTGCGATTTGGAAAGCCTATTTTTTTCTTAAATAGGCCGAGGTCGTATTTTTCTCCTCACCGCGTGGCTAATGGACCAAGGAGGAGCAAATCTCGACTGGGAAAACGCGTTTTTGGGTGTGCCAAAGCCCTCCATCTCCACCTTTGGATAAACCTCCCCTTTGTGAGGTATTTTCCTCATTTCCTTTCATGTTTTTTTCTCTTTCTTCATCAATTTATTTGCCCTAGATTGAAAAATTAAACCATATTAAATTAAATTATGGCTAATTGAAACAAAAACCCAATGGAATTGGCCAATGGAAACAAGAACCCCAATGTAATTGGCCAATTGAAACCAATTCCCCAATTTAATGATAAAAATTAAATAATTTTGATTATTTAACAAAACTCATACCCAAAATTCCCATGCCCAATGGAAACCAAAACCCCAATTAACTCAAAAAACAAATGAATTTCAATATTTCCATATGCATATTCATAAGGATCCTTGTGAATCCATACCAAAATCCACAAATATGAAAAGTTTTTCAAACACAATGCAAGTTTGCATAAGTAATTTGCATGCCCAATGTAAACCAAAACCGCAATTAACTCATAAAAAACAAACGAACTTCACTATTGTGAATCCAAACCAAAATTAACAAATACGCAAAGTTTGTCAATTATGTTGCAAGCTTGCTGTTGTTAATAACTCCCGATTCAATATTCTATTCATGACTAAAACATTAATTTATAGATTACAATGAGGCGGTTGAGAACCAGCCTTTTCACCTTCCCGGGCAACTATTCAAATTCCTATTTAATTATTTATTTACAATAATCCTGACAGATTATATTCTAACAATCCCCCTCTTAATCCGAAGGGGTGTTCGTAAGTCCAAGGATGTTTCTGAATCTTTCAAACTTTTCTCGTCCAAGCACTTTGGTGAAGATGTCTGCAACTTGATCATTTGTGGAACAATGTCGAAGATGGACTGTCTTGGCCTCTACATGATGTCGAATCAAATGATACTTTGTGTTGATGTGTTTGGTTCAATCATGGAATCTAGGATTCTTTGCCGGCTTGATTGCAGAAGTATTGTCGACCAACAATGGAGTGGAGTTCTCTTGTTTTTCTTGCAAATCTTCAAGTATCTTCCTGAGCCATACTATTTCTTTCGTTGCTTCAGCTGCAGCCACATATTCTGCTTCTATTGTTGAATCTGCTGGAACTAACTGTTTGCGAGATCTCCATGAAACAGCTGCTGATCCAAGACTCATAGTGTATCCAGAAGTTGATACTCCTGTCTCCTTATCGCCATCAAAGTCTGAGTCTGAGTACCCAATAAGTTTGAAGTCATCCACTTTAGAGTACTTGAGTCCAACGTCTTGAGTCCCCTTCAAGTATCTTAGAACCCTCTTTGCAGCTGACCAGTGTCCTTCGCAAGGTTGATGCATGAACCTTGAAATTATGCCAACAACATAAGAAATATCTGGTCTAGTTGTTGTAAGGTAGATAAGACTTCCAACAAGTTGTCTATACTTGGTCGCATCTTCAAATTCTTTTCCTTCGCTTGATGTGAGCTTCATTTTCTGTTCCATTGGAGTAGATATAGGATTGCAATCTGTCATGCAAAATTTGTTTAGTAGTTCTCCAACATATTTTTTTTGAGATAGGAATATGTACTTAGGATGTTGAGTGGCTTCAATTCCTAAGTAATAGTGGAGATGTCCCATATCTGTCATTTCAAAGATATTTTTCAAATCTTTCTTTATGGATGATATATAGCTCTCATTGTTCCCTGTCATCAAAAGATCATCTACATACACCACAAGATACACAACAGATATTCCAACA